>JAOEHY010031293.1:0-22864 GCA_025447955.1 Psilopsiagon aurifrons | reverse complement strand
ATGAGGAAGAAATTCTTTACTGTAAGGGTGGTGAGGCACTGGAATGGGCTGCCCAGGGAAGTTGCGAATGCTCCATCCCTGGTGGTGCTCAAGGTGGAGGTGGACAGAGCCTTGGGTGATATGGTTTAGTGGGAGGTGTCGCTGTCCATGGCAGGGGGGGTGAATCTAGATGATCTTCAGGTCCTTTCCAACCCTAACTATTCTATGATTCTATGCATATTTGCCCTGTTTGGGGGAAAATATTTGCACGGTTTTGCATAATTTAAACTAAGCTCATTCATACACGCATTGCTATAAACATAAAAAAAAAAACCCAACAACAAACCAAACCATAAAACATTAAGTAGTGTGTGGTCTTAAAACTGGCCTTCTCTTTTGGCTACTGGGTAAATTCATTCTACCCTTACACATATTTCTGGTGCAGACAACTGCAGAAAGACTCTGCTTTTGAATGGGAAAATATAAATTGCTTAACTATATTAATGTCTTGTATAAATATTCAGCATACACAGTTTTGTTCATAAGGTCTTCTAAAGGTAGGATTCATTGCCAATAACTGTGCAAATAATCACTGGTATAAGAACTGGACACAAGTATTTTACCAAGCCGTATTCTGAGTGGTCAAAACTCTTTCTCATCTTAGACCTGGAAATCTCACACTGACGGACAAGTACAAAGAGGACATACACATCCCTTGGGCACAGCAGCTAAGGTAGGTGAACAAAGTCAGGAAGAGTTAAATACATGATGCTCACCAACAGAAGCTGCTGCTTGCACAGCTGAGGTTACATGAGCAAACAGGGCTTGAAAACCCATGGCTGTTGTGTATAGTGAACTATCTTTACCTGAGAAGCACAAGTTCAGCTGTTGCCTTACAACAAAATCAATCTATGTAGCCTGAAGATTGAACCTAGGTGTTCTAATCTCAGCATTAAATATTTGGAGAGCTTTTATCTTTATACCTGTAAGTGTACACTTTTAAGGAGCAGAAGAATATGTCTCATCTGAAATAAATCAGTTTAGATCTCAAAATATTTACATTTCCTCTGCTAGATCTGAGTTCCCCATTCCTTATCTAATTCTATTTTGCATCTGTTTAGGAATTACACATTTGTCTGACCCTAGTTTCACCTGCCCACCCAAGCAAAAAATATAAGAAAACTTGTAATACTTGTGAGAGGTATAGAAACCTCTTTATAATATGAGAAATTACCCAAAGTGCTTGGAATTCCTTTAAATTATTTCTTCCTGGAACATGGATGGAAGGAGATGGCTTTGACCCTTTATTCTAAAGTCTGACAATCTTCTTGACAAATACCTCCAAGCTATAGCAGCTAACACATATTTATGATTCTATGTGCAAGATGGCTCAGAATAATTGATTAGGTTTGCTAAGGTTCCAGTTAAGAAACTGCAACTAAAATACCTTTTTTCCCCTTCCCTCACTGTTTTCTTGCATAACATTTTTTTCCTTATCATTACTCATTTTCATGCAGAGTATGTTTGCTTGTTTGCTACGGTCAGTAGACAGTTTATTTTAATTACTTCAAAGGTAAATGTATTTGAATGCATTTGGCTCTCATTCCAGGTAAGAAAAACAATTAATATAATGGCTTTAGAACTGCATAGGAAAAAATGTCAAAAATATGAGCTGCCAACATCCAAAAAATATATACATTAATAAACATACTGTTTGCTTTGCCTAGACCTTTTTTAATGAGCACAGTAGTGACAAGTTAACTTATTTGCTACCTAAATCTCATCATAGGTTACTGTGCAGTTATTTATCAACTGCAAACCTACACTTTCATTTTTATAATTATGTAGTAACCATTCAATTAACTTCTGTAAATGCATGTTGCTCCTGCACATCCTGCTCCAATATACCTTTAGCTTTAAACTTCTGTTGTTACTATACATGTGATGCTGCAGCACTTACAAGATGGTTTAGAGATCAGAATCTCACTGTTATTGACACTAGGCAATCAACTAAGATAAGAATTCATACACAGCTTTAAGAAGTTGTTGCTAGATGAGATATATTTATTGTAAAACAAAACCAAACACAGCAAGACAGAGAACTCCTATGTGCTGCAGACTTTGCCTGCCTGTCCAAAGATGGACAAGAGGGAGTAGATCATAAGATAGCATCAATCACTAATTTCAATTAAATCCATAAAGTATCACCAACCCACAAGAAAACTGCCTCTCTTTTCATGCCACAGGATATACATTTAAAAAAAAAAAAAACAAACCAAAAATAGAATCTGGATATGTAAAGTGATACGGTGAGACATACCAGTGCAGTCTAGCCATACAGGTAAGGATGTCGTTCTACTTTGCTAGATGAAAAATTCACTACCAGTCCAAAGCAACTGCTACACATGTTTTATATAAAATTAAATCAATACCTAAGTAAATTGGGGCACTAAAGCTGAATAATTTCTGACTGTCTCCTTCTCCAATAAGACACCAGTACTGAGGCTCCTAACTTCAGCTGTAGACCAGCAGCATGCAGATCCTGTTTTCTGCAGCCCATTGGTGGTCCCCAAGGCCAGCACACAGAACTGCATTAGATGGGCTGCTGTACAAGGGAGTCATGTTGCAGGCAAAACCAATGTTCCAGAGGCAAGTCAAGTACAGAAAGTGAAACTTTGCTATTTGACCTTTTAAAAGAAATTTAATATTCTTTTTATTATGGAAATGTAAATAAATGGATAGAAATTCCCTTCCAGACACAGGTCAAAGAGAAACATTTTTGAGCAACGTTAAGAAAGATGTAACAGGGTCCCTCTTGATGATTTGCAGCCAATAGTACTGTCCTGAATTTCAACCACTTCTGGGAATATGTTTATTGCCCTCATCCTCTCTCAGATTCCTCAGTCTCTTCAAGGGCATGTAAAAAGAATTGCTTGGCAAATAGAATTTAATTGCATTAAATAGCAAATTAATCTTTTCCCCCCAGATATCCCACATTGTCTTGCCACACAACAAAACAACTGAAGATATAGCTAAGCACTGACTGGAGTCTCATTGTAAAAAGTTATTCTAGCATATTGGCTCATGTCCAAAAGGTATGCTTGAACACAGGAACAAATGCCTAAGCTCTGTTGCTCTTTGTCAAAACCCAGTCTTTCAGAAAATCATTTTCTTTACCCATTGGACAATGAAATGCATTGTCAAGAAATTTTATAGCAATAATTATAAAAGATGTCCATTTGAACCCGTTGAGGTCTTACTGATTTTATAACACCCAGCAGACCTCCCTGCAGGAGAACACTATATTTATGTTAGCAATATATGCGAGAATTGAGATCGTAAAATTAAATGACCACATAGAACTGTCATTTATATGATGAGAGCCTACATATGTGAGGGCTGGTTTATCTTGCAAGATAGGGTAGTACTAAATGGTCCACTCAGTGAATGCTTTTAATCACGCATTTCTTCACTGTTTCTGCAATATTACACTTGAAGGACTGGTAAGCAGTTTGCTCTGAAATGTTAAATGGCTACTGGCAGTACAAGCCCGATGGAAGTGCTCACTAAAATAGAAGTACAGTACATATTGTATGCAATTGTTTTATGAGAGACATTATGGTTACTAGAATAACATTTCACCATTACCAACTGCTGAGAGAGAAGTCATTAAGATATTTGGCAAGCCAGTGCAATTTTTCATCAGAACTACAGTACAAGACCTCAGAATAGCTTCTGTACAAAAAGGCTAGCTGCCTCAAAAAAACAGGTTAAGTCTTCACAGTTCCATTTTATTCATAGAGGTTTATTTTCAGATTCCAACGAAAAAGTTATTGCTGCCGGAGCCTGAACAACTGAGTCTTAACCCTTATTATAACAGTGCAATTTCAGAGCCACTATAATAAATCCTGTTTCCATTAAAAATCTTTTTTCTAAAGGGCTTTTATTGTGTGCACTTTCATTCAGACACTTTTATGAAAGATTTTTTTAAACTACGATTTTAATACTAGAGAGAGATTAACCATGTGTTAAAGCATTATTAAATGATGAGATGGAACTAAATGAAACTTAAGTCACTGTTATCATCTTAGCCTCTTCCCATGTTTTTGCCGCAATAATAATGAAAATTCATGCCCTCTAAAAAAAGAGATCCATGCTGGACACAGTCCCCCTCACCACCATCCATGGAGCCAGCAACTGCCTATTTTTCATATCACCATTAACATATTAAAGACTGATTCACAAATGCAGGGATATCATTACAACCTATTTGTCTCCAGTAAATATGCATTCCCTCTTCCTAGAACTGTACTTTAATGATGTGATGAGGCATTGAGGCTTTGAGGTGTGAACACTTTCAACAGAAACAGACACTATGCATCACCTAACTAAATATTCTTCTCTGTAACAAGAACAGTAATGACCTATTACAGTATTATCACAAGGTAACAAAACATAAGTAATGAGGCCCAGTGCAACCAAACACTTCTAGTTGTCAGTGTTTCCAATGGAAACAATGACTTCTGCTTAACACGAGCTGACAGGAGATCTCATGAAAGCCCTGTAAACGATGTAGGCCAGCATTAAACAAGCTGCTATTTTATTCCCGTTACTTTCTGCAAGTCTGACCGTGACAATCTCAAAATGATGAGTGTTTCAATAGAATTCACTATTTGTCTGATTCAGAAGAAGGTAATTTTCATGCTTGATTTTATTTAATCTGATATTGTATACTTTCCACACCCATAATTAACAACTAAATTCAAACACAAACATTTACCAGCTGATTCATTTGCTACCAGAAGAGAGTAGAAACTCCATCAAATGCAATGCAATTATTTGATATTACATGAGAAAGAAATTATGCTGAAGAATATCTGTCTACAAAACTTTATGCAAATGTTTGTGTGCTTCAGTGTCTACAGAAGAATGCAGTTCATGCGAACAGAGGTTTTCCCATCACTCTCTGCTATCACCTGAATCAGAGAAATCTAGTCTAAAAAAAAAGCTCATTCTAATCAGACAGCTCCTATATTCTGAATAATATTCTAGCATGGTTGTTCTCATGTCTGTAACTTTCCATAACAACTAAAGTCGGTACTATAGAAACTAAAATTACATAGAAACTCAGCTACTTACTTACCTGGATCTCAGATAATTACATCCCTAGCTCATAATCCCTCACTCCTGTAAGGTTTCATGCACATGTACAGGCACCTGGAATACTACCAAGGGCAGCAGCTTGCTGGAATTTTCTGTTTGAAACTAACAGTTTCTAAGACTAAACCAGGGTAGAATCAAAAATCCTAGTTCACTTGATAATTGCCAGGAGTAATCCCAAAAAGGAAGCACTCATCATGGGAAGTGAGGGTAAAAATTAACTTATTCTCTAGTAAAATCATATGACTGCAAGCTGAATTGAAACTTCCGGCAAAGTCATCCTCTTCAGAAAGACAGGTCTCCCATTCCTACAATAACTTTGCAAGTTTACATCATTATAGTTCTGATTCTGCAAATGTTTACAAATATGCTTGGTTTTGACATTACGAGCAATTCCTACTGGTATTCCCCTAGCATAGAAATAACTACCAAGAGTGTAAGTAAGTGTCCACTCACTTGAAGAGGTGCTTAAGCCACTACCAGTTTTCATGCTTATGTCTATCATCTCTTTCTTCACTTATTAGGACTACCCCTCACAATTACCAAGTGATTTCTGATCAACTGCAGTTCAAAGAAGAAAACTTCTTTTTCTTACACAAATAATGGTCAAGAACTCAAAGTAACTGCCATTATATCATGAAATTACACTTCATTCATCAGAAAACTAATTTTCAGAACTTTATTCTGCAAATTAGCTCCAACTGTATACACAGAGGTATCAGCCTCTTTGTTTAATCCTCATACTAATTTGAATTCCACAAAATTAATAACTGCATTTATTAAAGACGTATTTTTAGTTTTCTGTCTCCTAACTTAATGAGTTTTCTTGTGTTACAACCAGACAACCAAACCAGATATATACCCAAGAAATGGAAAAAAGTGTTTTCCCTTTGGTCTTTATGAATAAGTTTTGGTTTTATTTTAAAATTCAGTTATCAACATTTTCCCTCAGGAAAAAAATCATTCTTGTAAGACTTTTAAGAATGATTGTGAACATGCACACACACACACAGACAGATAAACACAAAAGTTTTGTCTTTAAAGCTCATCTGTTGTGTCAGAAGGGTTTGCTCTTCATCATTTTTAATTTAGAATGCTTATTTTACAGAATGTGAGAATTCAAAGAGAGTTCTTCACAGCACCTATTCCCATTAGAGTACTTTCTGAAAAGTAATAATATTAACAGTTTTTCTATTAATTTCATTTTAATTTTCAATGGCTTTTTAGGGTCCCACAATAAAGGAAAAAAATCGCTAAACTCAGAAGCATTTAAAAAGAAGTTGTTAAAATTTCCCTCATTAAATGGAAAATACCAGAGCAACTAAATGCTTTACTAACCATTCTGAAAATTCACCATTATTTCAATATCACTTAACAAAAAAGAAATTACAAAATTATGCCTAAAACAATGAATGGAATTATAGAAATGAATTAAACTTAAACCACAAGTAGCTCCATTAGATGTTTCACTTTTTACATGTAGATCTACCCATCTTTCTTATTTTCTCATACAGCTTCCAATGTGAGTGACCCAGCTACTAAAACCTTCACACTTTAAAAGGTTAACTATTTTCAAATTAAACATGAGGGAAGACAATGTTGGCTCTCAAGCTACTTACAAAGTTTCCCCAAAAGACAGTCTTCTTATAGCTTTAAAACCTTGACTGTAGCTCATCAAAGTGGCCACTCAAAACTGCTACATCTTTTTGACAAGAGCAGTTGTTAGTATCATTATAATGCTGAATAGCAATAGTTTCAACAGATTTTAAGAAAATGTACACTTGGGCCCAAAAGTGGAGCTGGGATAATGTGATGAGTAAACAGGATTACACACTTAAGCAGTCAAAGTATGCCAGGCATGCAAACCCTAAGGAAAACTTAATTAAAGTCAAGAAAGAGGAAGCACAGAAAAATTATGCAATAAAGTTTGTGCAAAGCAAATATGAACTGATCAGTTATCAGTGCCTGGAGGATAGTTTTGGAAATGTAAGTCTTCAGGCTACAGTATGCTGGGATGGATTCTGGGCTTTGTGTCTTTATCATGTACAGACACCACTTATATCAATAAAGTTATGTTGGATTTATGGTGCTAAAACAGATGCAGATTTTTGTCCATTCAAACAAAACATTGATTGCTGACATGGCCTTCTGAAGAATTAAAAGTAAAACTGAATCCTCCACAGATACATTTCACAATTCTGACCACCTATTTGACTATTCTTTTTATTCATAATTTCTAAACTCTGACATTTGGGACCTGACTCTCCTCTTTGTAATCGAAATTTAATGCTCATAAAACTGCCTGTAAGTCCACTGATAAGCAGGGAATATTTATTGATGCATAATGGGGACTGATACGTTATCAGGTTCTTAACATATCAACTCACTGTTTTCTTGTTATATTTCTTTATGTACATTATGTAGTTCAGAGCATTACTCAGTCCACACTCAAATGCTTTGAGGTATTGTCAGATATTCATCGATCACCTAGACAAAACTGAAATCTTTGAGATTTACTGAGATTTCTGAGATTAACTCACCAAATTCCGATAATGCTTCTGTAAAAATGGGAGTTAGATGCATTAAAAAGAAAAAATAAAAATGGGAAAAGGCAGGCAGATATACTCAGTATTTTATATATACCTGCAGAAGCAGCAGCAGGCTCTTCTCCCTCTCAAGCCATCAAGTCAGAATGCTTCCTTTGAGAACTACAGGGCATCCAAAGCTGTAGAAATTTCTCAGCTTTTTAACATGTCAGACAGCTATCTCTGCCATACAAGTAAAATAAAAATCTACACTCCTTTCAACAGTGTATTGCTGTAGCAATGCAGTTGTGATCTTAACCACTTTCTACAATTTTGCTACTGACTTTATTGCTGACTCCAGAAAGGAAAAAGTTTTCATTCCCACTGCCTCAGCAACATCACTCAGTATTTTGCCTAGGCAACTTTGGCTGTTGGCCACAACCAAGATCAAAAAGTGCTATTCATGTTGCTAAAATACCAGTCTCTGGATCTTAATCGGCTTGTTCAAAAGTGTTTGCAGGGCTAGTCATCATGCAACAGTTTAGGGCATGTAAGACTCGGGTTGCTGCCTCTTGTTTTGAAGCATTTAATTTCAGTGCAAACTACAGCAAACTGCTGCAAATCCCAGAGAAACAAATCTCTCACAGCAGAAAAGCAACTGGCTAGTATCTCAAGGAGATTTCAAGTGCAACTCCCTTTTCAGATGAACTAACTGGGGCAAGGAATGATCTTCTTTTGTCAGACAACTAACAGGAAATACATGAGGTCACCAGCATCACTGCCCATTTTTTTAATTAAACAGAATAAGGACAGGAATTTAAAAAAAGGAGATAACAAAAAAAAAAAAATCAAATACTGTTGCAAAGAGAAGGGTAAAACAACTAAATTTTTCAAATGGAAGGAAAGAATTTATATTACTTGTAGAAGAAAGGAAGGCCACTACAGAGTCCAATATACCAAGCAGAGATGTTACCATTTCCTCTGGCAGATGATCTGAAGCAAAATACATACAAGAATTAGGCTAAAAAGAATGAAGCTAAGACTAAGTTTCTCCAAGGTAAGATGGAGACTAGGCCTATTTAATACCTGCCATTTAAATATAAAAGCATACAGTTAGCTTCACCCATTTCTCTCTACTCTCGCAACTCATAAAAACAAACTGATGGCACCCTGCTATCAGTCGCAACGTGTAGGTATTCCATTCACACACAAAACCTAGCAGAATACTTTTTTTTTTTTTTAAATTATACAGCTTTAGAATTTACTTGAGACAATCCAATCACTGTTAGAGATCTCCAGTGCTATTCAAAGATATTTCAGTGTTACTTTGCAAAGAGCAGCTGCTTTACAACCATTAAAAGAATGCAATATGCTCCTTTCAGGAGTTTCGTTCATAGTTTTGCAGAATTGTGAGACATGGTACTCTTGATCAGGAAGGAAGGTAGGAAGACAAAAAAAGAAAAATATTAAAACTGTAGAAGTGGCTTTTGTAGATATTTGGTATAACAGCAGCTGACTGCACTGTTTCATATGACAAATAAAGTTTTTTAAAATAACATTCAAAACAAAGGCATCAGAAAGAATATGTTAAATTAGTTACTTAGGAATCACCATGTTTAACTGAGCAAAGTATTAGACTTAAATTATTTGCCTCTAGTGACCCCTGAAAAAGGCTTATTTTTGCAGTCTGAATATAAAAAGCTTAGAAATGCTAATGATTCCATCTGGAAATCAAAATAATAAACTGTTAGATTAATGAATGCTACAAGTAGCTCTTGCATGCAGAATAGTAAAGACATTGTTAGCAATTTGTTTTGACAAAAGTGATTAGAATATTTATTTTTGCTAACACTTCTCCTACATGCAGACCTGGAAAAATGAAACTTGTTTGTATAATTCAGTAATACACAAATCTTTATTAAAACTCAGAATGCTGCTAAGTTAATTATATGACATTACCAAGAAAAGGGATAATCAAGAAACCCTCCACAAGTTCATAATCTGAAAGGCAAACAGTGCTTCACTGGTCTGATCTGTAGAGCCACTTGGAGCTATTTTCAATGGAATTGCTAGTTTTTACTATTTATTGTTATAATGGGAGGAAAAGCAGAACTGCTGTTATAGTTTCTTTTGATCATCAGGAATGCAGCACAGCAGCACCTAAACCATTACATTTGGTTTGGATTACATGGACTGCAAATGCTGCCTCATGAAGGAGAGGAAATGTGGTGAAGAGTGGGGGTTTTTTTTCTGCCTTGTTTCTGCTGACTCCATTATAAGGAATTCCATTATAGAGATGACACCTGCTCAGAAGTCTAGAAAGAGTATGTTTTCATCAAGAAAAAAATAAAAAATCTAATTTTTTAATGATGCTGAAATTAAAAAAAAAAAAAAAGGAAAAAGAAATCTTAGGAGTTAGATTAAAATCTCATCTGTGATGTCAAAATGAACTGTAGGATTTCCCTCTCATTTTGCTGTCAGAATAACCACTAATGCAGAAGAAAGGCAAAAATTAATAACAATTATTCACAGATTCCTAGTGCAGTAGGAACCATATTGTTCAGGGCTTCCAGCATAGCATATCATCGGCTAAAGATGTAACACGATTTTTATCTCAAGCCCCTTACTTGTGGCTCAAGTACAGAAAGACATTCTACCCTGATTACAAGCAATTGAGAAACTTAACCTCCTTTGGTTCCAGTGATTAATTGTTCTCATTGAATAAACCAATTACACCTGCCTTCAGTTTCTAGCAACATAGTTTAATTATGTTTTTCTCTGATAGATCTAGTACCAGAGAGCTTTTTTCTCCAGGAATAACAATAGTTTACATGTATCACAGTTTATATGAACATTTCCTCTAATGTTTCATTCCAAATGCAAATTCCAACCCTGCTTTGGGATTCTCCCATAGGTCTCCTGGGTGGATCAGACTAGCAAGAGCCTATGGGTTCTAAAGCATTTCTGCAGTCTGTAAAACCTCAGCAGCTGAGGGACTGACTCCTTCTCCAATGAACCAGAGTTTGACTTTGATTTTGAATATGGCCTAGTCCCAAAGTCTGAATACATCCTTTTGATGCATCAAGTACTTCTGATTTCAAAGCAAAATCTGCTTTTCACTTAGACTTAGTTTTAGACATTTTTTCTTCTGATAAAGTATGTGGTGGTAGGGAGGGGAGGATGAGAAGGAGAAAAGCAGCAGCAGCTCTGGAGAAGTTAAAGGGATATGATGTTTTGAATTAATGTTTTCATGTCTCCAGCAGTAAGTGGAGAGTGTTGATAAACACACATATTTTGCTGTGCACAGCAGGGAGGGCTTCCTCTGTAACACGACCTGTGTCCCCACATTCACAGTTTCTCTGATTACTTGCAAGGAAACCACTAAATTGAGGTGAAGGGTGGGCACTAAACAACTGTGCATTTTGCTGTTACAAGGAAACTACAGTTGTGCTGTCACATCTACGAGTTGACAAGAGGCATCCACCCATACTTAGCTGTAACCATAGTCCGGTAGCGGTGGCCAACAGTAGGCAGAAAAGAGGAAAATGGGAAAGTACCAGTACAATGAGAATCTGCTATAAAACTCAGAATTATGACAGTCCCCATGTCTTCATTCTTTTGGTGTAGTTTTGTTTTTGTTATCAACTTTGGTTCATGTCTGTAACCGAATGTCACCACCTTCTCCAGGCAAACAGCTGCCTCTGAAACATTCAGAGCTCTCTTGGCGGCAGCCTTTCTAGTAGAACATCAGTGAAGCATTGCCTCTCTAAAAAAGAGCAGCTGCTAATTCTGGTGTGGTACATAACAGCACGCTGCCACATCAGGTTGAGTCCCGCAAGAAAATGAATTTCTCTGGCCTAGATCATTTGACAATTGCTACCATATGAATAATTCAATCCACAAAATCTAGCAAATGCAAGCAGCAAATAAAACAGCAAGCTGTGTACTGCACTGTACAGCCACGAACAGCACCAGTTCAGCCAAAGGGTGTGACAGCTGCTTGCTGATAGTGATTGCTGGCCACTGCACACTGACTAATCGCTGAACCAGCAGGAGGCTTCCTGGGAAGACATTTCTATGTTTCATCCCAGTCCCTTTAAATCAGTAAAATTAGGGTCTTAACCTATAAAAATATGTTCATCATAATTCCTTCTCTGGATTAACTAACGTGATTTAAAAACCCACATTTAACTAAACCACTGCAATATTCTCGTGCATGAAAAGCTTTAGCTTTGTCTTTCCTTCCTTTGGTTTCTGGACTTAAAATTCCGTACAAGAAGACTGAAAATCACAGCTTTGTTCAAAAATGTTTCTCTGGCTTCAATTTTAGTAATACATACAGGAAATGTACGTTAATTGAAAGATTCCTTCTCCATCCTTCAGTATATTTTCCTGCCCTTGTCCCATCTACTTATAAAGCAGGAAAGGAGAACACATTCAAAGACAACTTGCTGTTTCTGAGATTAATCTATTCTACTTATCAATTCTGAAATACTCTACAAAAGAGGAGGTGACCTCAGTTCCAGTCTAGGCTGCCTGGTGGGCTGTCTTGCACCTTTGGCAGTCCATCTGCCCTGGCTCACAGGCAGAAGCCTGGAAGTCTGGGAGCCCCAGATCCAGGGTAGCCCAACTGGCAGAACAGCCAAACAACCTCTACATCTTTTGCATTTCACTTTGTAGCTGGCATGCTTCCAAGCAAGCTGAGTAGGTGAACCAGCAGGAAACCAAGCTGAAACTTTACATGTTTCCAGAAAGAAGTTTGTCAAATTGAACTATTTGCATGGACTACCCAGACGAAATAGCCCCACCACTGAAGTTTTCTGTATGAATCTGCTCTGTTTCATGCTTAGATAACACAGTAGACAGTAAGTGCCTCGTGTTGGGGTAGGTTATTCACACAGGAGCAAGGAAAAAAAAAGTAACAAAAGCTGACTGTGAAACTGCAATTGCTACGAATATGTTCCAGGTTAGAATCATTTATAACACTTGCCATTAAAGCTTTCAAAGCTCAGGTTTACATTGTCTTTTTTATGTTCTTCTGCTCACCAACAATCACTCCATCATATACTGCATCACCAGCTCCTATTTTTGCTAATCTGATTAGCTGCCTCCAGTCAGGGACATTGCTCACCTTTGGTTACTTTACTCTTCACACATCAGTTTACCCACAGCAAAAAAAGTAGCAGCCTATCAACTGGGACACTCAACTGTATACTTTACACAGGAATTCTACTGGCAACAGTAATTTTGTATCATTTTATTTGCTCAATTATGAGGATTTATCTCTTACTTATCTCAACTGCCCACAGAACTAACTCACCCAGATCATTTCATCTTACATTTCCAATTCATTAGCTAGGGTCAGCTGACAACAGGTAAAAAGTGAGGGAGCCTCTACTGCACAAAAAGTGAAAAGCATTTACAAACCAGACACCTAATTATCCAAATGAAAATAAAACAGACCAGAAGAGATCAACAAATGAAACAGGGTCCAGCTTTAACAAAAAGAGTATTCTGAACAAGAGATAACCTGCCACCAAAGCAAACAAAAGTAGAACAAGACATTGATACTTCAAAGCAAACCAGAAATCAGTTTTGCCCTCAGGAGGGGAAAGGAAAAGGGAGAAGGGAAAAATCTATAGAAACAAGAAAAAACTTCTAATACAGAAACAAAGATTCAAACATATTGAGGGACAGGAGCTAAGCCAAGACAATAAGATTAAACAATCTTGTTCCAAAGTGTTTTATTACATTTAAGACTGCTGACTCTCCTTTGACAGACCTGTGTCACACCAGGCACATAGTTTTCAGCCAAAATTTGAGACTTTTTTACTCCAAAGTTCAAATGGGAGGGACTTGAGCCACTCCTCAATCTGCCCCTTGCCTTTTGACCACACCACCAAGTGTGCTTTGCCAACGTTTCCATGTCTCAGACTGTCTAGGAGCTGGCTTCACAGCCTCTCATTAATGATGATCTCTGCTAAGCAGGCTACTGAACATGCTGAACTGGACACATTATCCAGTCTTTATTTTCTGTAGCTATGGTCTGCTAAGCAAAGTTACCCATACATCCCCCTGCACTCTCTGCAGCTAGCCCTGCCTGGTACAGCTGCGTACACATGCTTCCCCAGTCAGTCTTAGAAGTAATTTCATACCCTCCTTTCTCCACATGTAATGTGCTCACTTTCCACACAGGTCCCACTCAAATGCATATTCACAGCTTGCGCCAATGCTGAAAGTACCACAGAGAGCAAGGGCATTTCAGAGGAGAGTTACGCAGCCCTCTGAAATCACCATCCTTCTAGGTAAATAAGTCTCTGACGACCTATACTATATGTACAGCATTAGGCTGCATTTGCGATTCAGATGTCTGCTCCAAATCTAAAGCACACGTACTGTACTAGAGAACTTCCAACATAAAGGAGGTATAAATGTGGAGCTGATTCACACTCCTAGCTGCAATCAAACTACCAGAGGATGCTGAATGATTCCTTCTGCTCTGGTTTTGGATGCCATTATCTGACCTCATTTCTTGCTTGTGACATTTTCTTGGGCAACTCAGTGTTCATATATTATTGCTCAAGCCAGAAGTGCTCAAAATCATACAAATGTGAGTATATGTGTATGTCTCTGAAGGGGGATAAGGGGTGGGGTAAATTAAAGGTTTTTAACTATCTCTGATTGAGAAAGAGAGAAAACAACATTTAAAAGCCTTTTAAATTGCTATTCCTTCCTTTGGATCCTAAATTTCTCTTTGTTTTTTTCTGTGCAGCTGGCTGAATGATGACAGAGTGGCTTGCAATTATCTGGATGACATTAGATGCCAGCTGAAATGGACACTAAAGGAAGAATCCAACATCCTGCATATATAATTCCTACTCCATTTGGCATTGAACCGAGTCAACAAATATACATTCCTTCCCCCATCATCCCCAGTAAATCTCATGGCCAGCAGATGCTGCTATGGTAACAAAGGCCTGTGAAGGGGGAAGAGCTTAGTTATAAGCACAGTTTTCAAAATGTTGGAGAAGAGTTTTAGATACAGAACTGCACACACCTGTAGGTAACTCCCACAAGTTCTGCACAGTGAACACTTCCACGTACACCACAGACCTAGGCTTCTAATGCCTGTAGAATTCTGAAGGGCTCTAATTAATCTGGCAGCTTTTATTCAGTCATTGTACAGCTTATTCAAATCACAGGTACTTCACTACCAGTTCTGTGAAGCTTACTAAAATAGACCTTAGAAACTGAGCACAGATGTCAAAATAATGTTATTGGATTCCTGAATCTGTTTCAAAGATAGTTATTCCAGAGAAACTTAAAAGTTATATTCCTGTATTTGCACACTAAGTAGTTCATAGCAGTTTAGTAAATCAAATATTCCATACGGCTAGCTTAATAAGATGGGGAGTCATGCGTGAAATGACTGCCAGGTTAATGACACAGGGAACCATGCATGGCATCTATTTGCATATAATAGCACAGAATGTTCCCCTAAATCCTTTTAATTACTCATCAGTTCTTAAATAGGCATTTAACTAAGCCCTCATCCAGAATCAAAAAGAAAGAAAAAGCCACATACAATTGAAAAGAATGATGGATACAGACTAAGCAAAAGCTAAAATGCCAGCTTGTTGAAAGACCTGGAAATCCACACATGCAAACAAAACAAACCATACCTTAATGCCTACAGCTAAAAGTAAATAGACAAAATTTGTTTCTTTATAGTAACTCTTCAAGAAAACCAAGGGGTGTTTTTCAATCAGGTGTTACACTATGGTAAGATGACAGAGGAAAAACACCAAAAAGTTGCTGGAGCAACTTGCAGAATGGATTTTATGGGGAACAGCGTCTGTGCTTGTTATTTTCCTGATGACATAGAGTCTGCCTGAGAGACTGCCCAAGGTGATTTTTGTTTGGCTTCCTTTTGCAGGGCCCCTTCCAGACTGTCATAGGTACATTCCTTCATGTTGCAGCTCTTGTTTTGGGTTTGTAGGAGCAGCTGAAGAAACAAGACACTAAAACATGAGCTACAGAAGGGATGTCAGGGTGAAGAGAGAAAGTCCAGACCATTCTCCTTAGACAACAGTTCAGGGAAGGTAGGTTATTGTGCCAAGCCATACTCAGAATCAGGAATGTTGTTTCAGCTCTACATTTTGCTTTTTTCTTTCTGTTGCAATTGCTCTTGTTGAGCTTGTTAGCCAGCTCTGTCAGGGCAAGGACACATTTTCAATGCGCTCACAAATGGGCCCTCAAGGATGCTCAAGGCTTTCCATGTCATTGCAGTGTAAAAGACCAATTTACATGTTGTTAAACACCTTCAGGCCCAAATACACATAACACACAGAGGACAAAATACAAACTGGAAAAGTTTCTACCTCTCTTCAGCAAGTTGTACCTCATGTAAACACACTATCATCATACATGCTGTGCTGTGCAGAACAGAGGCATTCTTTTCTAGATGGAAACTTGTTCTTCCTTCCACTTACACAGAAAAAGCCATCCTCAAGATCCTGCTCCCAGTATCTTCTTTTATATAGCTGGGTTTAAATATCCATTACTCCAAGCTACAGATTACTTGCAAATGCAAGTCACAAATTTACATAACTGCAGTTTCTAAATCTTACCAAAAGGTATATTATCATTCCAACACTGAAGAAGATAATATGCTTATTAGTTACTATGTTTGGATATGAAAAGCAATTAACAAACTAATTCAAATTAAGCACGTATGAAATAGTGAGCCTTGAAATTTCACACTGTTGCTACAAAAGGCATGTCAGACAAATATTCACCAGCTGGTTTTCCTATGACTCACTTGAATTGTACTAGGGAATCAGAGCAAACAATAAAATTTCCGCAAAAAAAAAGTATTAAGATATATCCATTGTCTCATGGACCCTTTCAATCAGGGAAAATATCCCTGCCTAGAAAACAGCAGTGAAAAATATGAACTTGCTTTTCTCCTCACCTATCATACACTTCACTGAAGTATCAGCTTCAAAGCCTAAGCAAGACCAATTGAATCATTATTAAATCCAAGCTTTCCTCTACGTTTTCATTAAAAAAAAGGCAATGTTGCATTATTGCCACTTTATGTGTATAAGCTTGTAATGGAAAAAAAAAACCAAAACAAAACCAAAACAGGATAGAAAAGATAAGGTTCCATAGATATACTGACTCATCCTTTTTGTAAAGCACAGTAAAGACCAGGTACTGTGGTAAGAAAAAAGACTGACTGTCGTTCACTTACAAAATTTCCCAGGAAAGAAAGCTAAAATCATATAGCAGAAATATACTTTAAAGAGTTCCAGTGTTCCAAATGAAATGGTTTTACACTGTGAGAAATAAAGGAAGATATGTAGTACTCACTTCTTAAAGTAGGTAAAGCATATTGGCACACAATATGGCCACTCTTTCATGCAAATGGCAGATGAAGATTTTTGGAGGAGTGCTAGGCTGCTAGTTGATTAATTCATTGCTCTGAGTATGTAAAATATACTAAAGGAACACATAAATAGTTACTACTCACCACCAACAAGAAGACTGCCACTGTCTCCAAGTAATGTGAAATATACCTCTCATATAGAACATTTGCAGACAGAATACCCAGATGCTTTCTTAGAAAGATGGCTTTACCTTAGTGAAATTTCTGTCCCTTCTACAGATTTGCCGTTGTCAGTAATTGCATACCAGTAATCCATTCTATGATTCTATGATTTAGATACCAAGATGTAACACTTCTCCGTTGTAAGCAATTATAGTAACAGCCTATATTTTATTTGCAAAGAAATATTTCTATTTCCTCAGAATATTGCATGTTCTGTATATTTTCATTTCTCTTAGACTAACAGTAAATCAATTACATGTAGGAAATACTTTTGTTTGCAAGTATGGTCTTTTGTGTTAAGAAAGATAAATGTCAGCCTCATTAATTATGTATCTGTAATTAGATACTGCTGAAAATGAGCTGAAACTTGTTTTGACATCTTCTTTGAAGAACGTATTTGTACATTGCATGTAACATTGCATATATGCATTTGCAAAATCTGAACTAGCTGAATGGCAGCTATGTACAAAAGCCAGTAAGCTTTGAAAGGGTAAACAAAAATCAAAAGAAAGCATAGCTGAAGAGTTAATAAGCACTGACTTAGAGGAGGGAAATTCACATGAGACAGCTTGCTCAGAAAAACCTAAATGGCCATCAAGAGGAAACAAAGTCTCTGACCAGGAACACATGATGAAAGCTGCACTTTGTTGATTGCAGAAAGTTTTCTTTTAAATACACCCTTCTAAGTGTTTAACTAATTTCCAAGAGGCTTGATTGTACTTTACTCAACTTCGGGGTTTTTTTCTTACTAATGTGGGGATAGATTGTACGTTAAGGAAGAGCCAGGAACATGGGGTGTGTGCTTAAGCGGCAGGAACCCAAGAGTAAGCGTGGGAGGCATTGTGCTTCAGCGACAAAACATCGCTCCCTTCCCCCACAGAGGCAAAGGAGACAATCAACCCTACTGTTAACAGTGAATTTAAGTATGAAAACCAGCAGTGCACAGAACATGCTGCACGATGGAAGCAAATTCTCTTCTGCCTTTTGCACACTCTAGGGATTTAAAGAGGTAATACCAGCAACCTTTCTGTTTGAATGGTCCCATGTATGAGGAAACCGTGTGAACTTAATGACAGTAATAATAATAGTAAGAGTATTTAATGAAGACTCTGGAAGAACTGTCTATGTTATTACTGTAGGATAAAGATAAATGGTTTGACAATGATGTTTCTGGGACTGAATAAACAATTCAGCCTTATCACAGCTGCTGGACTTCAACCCCAGCATTTAAGTGCTGTTATGGTCAGAAAAGTGACTTTCTAAAAATAATACCTTCTTACTCAAGACAGCTGCTGCTTCTATGTTTTCTAAGTCACCTCTAATACCATTACTGACAAAAAGAGTTGTTACTAATGACAGCATAGCAGGGGAGGCTGGATCCCAGTTTGTCTCACCATGACACAGGTCTGACTACAGAACATAGCTAAGGTCTCCTCTAGTGATCATAGAACCACAGAATCAACTAGTTTGATCATCAAGTCCAACCACTACCACACGACTAGCAAGACAAACATTAAACTGTATTACTGAGGGCCTCATCTACATGATTTTTTAACACTTCTCAGAACAGTGATTCCACCACTTTCCTGTGAAGCCTGTTCCAATGCCTGACCACCCTCTCTGTGAAGAAATTTTTCCTAATATTCAATCTAAACCTCTCCTGGTGCAGCCTGAGGCCATTACCTCTTGCCCTATCGCTTGTTACTTGAGAGAAGAGACTGACCACTGCCTCATTACAACCTCCTTTCAGGCAGTTATAGAGAGTAATAAGGTCCCCCCTGAGTCTTCTCTTTTCCAGACTAAACACTCCCAGTTCCCTCAGCTGTTCCTCATAAGACTTGAGCTCTCCAGACCCTTCACCAGCTTTATTGTCCTTTTCTGGACCTGCTCCAGTACCTCAATGACTTTCTTGCAGTGAGGGGCCCAGAACTGAACACAGGATTGGAGGTGTGGCCCCACTAGTGCCAAGTACAGGGGGATGATCACTTCCCTGGCCCTGTGCACTACACTGTTATTCAGCCTTCTTGGCTGCCTGGGCACAAGCTGTTCGTGTTCAGCGGTCATCAATCAGCCCCCCCATGTCCTTTCTGTTGAGCAGCTTTCCTGCCCCTCTTCCCCAAGCCTGAAGTACTGCATAGGGTTGTCGTAGCTCAGATGAAGGATCTGCCACCAAGACTTGTTGAAACTCATACAACTAGCCACAGCTCATCAACCCAGCCCTGCTGATCCCTCTGCAGAGCCTTCCTATCCTTCAGCAGATTAACACTCCCAGCCAACTTGGTGTTGTCTGCAAATTTACTGAGGGTGCACTCAATCTCCTCATCCAGGTCATCAATGAAGATATTAAACAAACCTGGCCCTAACACCAAGCCCTGGAGGACACTACTAGTGACTGGTTGCCAACTAGATGTGATGCATTTACCACCACATTTTGGACTCAGCCATCCAGCCAGTTTCCAACCTAGTGAAGAATATATCTATCCAGGCCATGAGCAACCAATTTCTCCAGGAGAACACTGTGGGAGACAGTACCAAACGCTGTATGTCCAAATACACAGTGTCCATGGCCCTTCCCCCATCAACCAGGTGGGTCACCTTATCGTAGAAGGAAATAAGGTTAGTCAAGCAGGACCTGCCCTTCAAGAACCCATGCTGACTGCATCTGATCCCTCCATTTTCCCCACACATGCTTTATGATCTCACTTAGGATCATCTGCTCCATGACCTTCCCCAGCACTGAGGTCGGGCTGAGAGGCCTGTAGTTTCCAGGGTCTTTCTTGCTGCCCTTTTTACAGAAAGGTACCACATTGGCCAACCTGCAATCCCCTGAGACCTGACCACTAGACCAAGACTGCTGGTAAATGATGGAGAGTGTTTTAAAAAGCTCCTCTGCCTTCAGTACTATTGGGTGTAACCCATCTGGCCCCATAGACTTGTGTACACCTAAGCTCACAAGATCTTGGAGGAGCAGTGCAGGAGCACAACAGAACCATTTTGAAATACCCAGGATTAGGCACAGTCCCAACACTTATGTGAGGGACAAACACATTAGTCTTCCAAAGCCAACCAACTCCCTTATTGAAGTGGGAACAAGCAGAAGTATTTGCCCTGAAGGCACCTTCCATGTCACAGTATGCCTTCCATGAGTCCGTGACATTTAAGAGAAACCCAGTTTCTAAAGCAGATGGGACTACTAGTCATGTCCTTAGTTTAGTACATTTCAGGAACAAAGTAACCTCCAGTTGGGCTAAATCAGCAGGACTACACAGATTTCTTTGACAGCAGCTAGAGCTCGACAGCTCCTCACCAAGCATGGTGCTGCCAGTGCTTGCCAGTTTATACCTATGCTGCCTCAAGTCTCCATAGGTAAAAGCTATTTCTTCACCAGTGTGCAAGTAGGCACGATGTGAATATAAAATGGTTAGGTGTATATCAAAATGAAAAATTTCTATAGAACTGAGAAAGGTAAACACCTAAGTTTTGGTGTTCATTTTAGAGATTTTTCCAACACTGAAAAGGAACAGAAAAATTATATCCCTTCTTTCTAAGGCTCTAGCAAATAAGAAATTTGAGTGAACATAAAGGAATGTGAATTAAAAACACATTTTGGCCTCAGATAACTTCAGTGTTTCTGCATTTGTAAAAGACCACAGTATAACAGTTCTACTTTATGCTGACAGCATTCGCTTTAAAGGACATAACCCCCAGAAAGGCAACTTTTTCCTTTGTAAAGTTTTCCCCAAACACCATCAAGGCAGCAGTGTTTTCAAACCTGCTCAATGAATTCAGAACAACTTGAAACGCAGTTGTGGACGCTGCTCCCTATTTTGTGCAAATCAGGGAAGGGAAGAAGCTTATTTCCTGATTAGCAATTTCTCAGTGGTAGTTGTGGTGAGGGAGAACCTGCCTACAAAAATCTTAGCTGTCTGGAAATATCATCCTGTCTACAAACAGATGGCTATTCATCCTGGGATACCATCCTCTCCAGGAATGCTGCACTAAGTCCTGAACTTCTTCCAATGCAGCCCCAAACAAGCTGTGCTCCTAGCAAAGGTGAGGAAAGTTAGAAATGGAACAGAGCCAATCTGTGCATATAAAAGCTCTAAATTCATTACTCTCAATTAAAATGAATGAGGATAAGGATCACTTCCAAGTACATCAATCAAAGAAAGTACTTGCTGGAGGAAAACAGAAGACTGGGGTATGTACAAAGGAATTTATTCATATATCAACAAAGTGTGCACAGGCAAACAGATATGAAACTGGCAGTTTATTTTTCACTGGGCAAGTTGTGATTATCTAGGAATGATGGGTCAAAAATCTAGAGTTCTCTATTTAAAAAAAAAAAGAAAAAGTTCCTGAAACAAATATTGGTATGCCTGCATTCCTGCTTTTACTAAAATACAAGGGTGACTCAAAACAGAGTGTTCCATGCAGTATGAACAGGTATATGATGCCTACTAGACAAGTACAAATTTGCCTCCAAAGTAATTTGTTCTGTTAACTGTTCTATTAACTTTGGAGCACCATAAGTACCTTAACTCCCTCTGAAATTAACAGCCAGAGAAACCGCTGAGCATTGCAGAATTAGCTCTTGAGGGGAAACAAAAATCCTCAAACTAAAAGTAATACCTCTTATCATCAACAAAAATACAGTCTTTTACAACAGTGGCATATTTTCTCATTGTGGTTTTGGTTTGCTTTTGGGTTTGTTTTTGTTTCTTTGTTTTTCACTGGGATTTTTTTGTTTGGTTGGGGTTTTTTTAGTTTGGTTTTTTTTTTGGGGGGGGTGGGTTTCTTTTGTTGTTGCAATATGAACAAAGCTGAGTTTTGGGGAAACAGAAATAGCTATGAATTGACTAAGTGTAGGATGGATTAATTTGTTTATGTAGCTACTAGACAGTCCTTATTGATAATTTCCCATTACATGTGTGTTATTCATCTCCTCTAAAGATTCTGTTCAGTCCAAAACACTTAAAAATGCAGCTCTACCTGCAACTTTTGCAAGTTTATGTCTGTGAGAGTCAGAGAACTTTCAGACAGTCCAGTACTTACCATACACTTAGAAATGTTTCAAAATATTATCATGCTAATAAAACTTAAGGATTTAGGATATAAAGGAGTATCATAAAGGGAATGGTAAAGACAGACCCAGAGTATGGAGCACTTGAATAGGCATTTGGTAAAGAAGGACATAAAGCACTGCATTTGTGCCTCAGTTTAGCTTATATTATAGAATCATAGAATGGTTAGGGTTGGAAAGGACCTTAAGATCATCTAGTTCCAACCCCCCTGCCACGGACAGGGACACCTCCCACTAAACCATACCACCTAAGGCTATGTCCAACCCTGTCTTGAACACCACCAGCAATGGAGCATTCACAACTTCCCTGGGCAACCCATTTCAGTGCCTCACCACCCTTACAGAAAAGAATTTCTTCCTCATATCCAATCTAAACCTCCCGTGTTTAAGTTTAAACCCATTACCCCTTGTCCTATCACTACAGTCTCTCCCCAGCATCCCTGTAGGCCCCCTTCAGATACTGGAAGGCTGCTATGAGGTCTCCACACAGCCTTCTCTTCTCCA
>JAOEHY010031290.1:0-17293 GCA_025447955.1 Psilopsiagon aurifrons | reverse complement strand
CGCCCTCCCCGCGCTTCGCCGCTGCGGCTCGGTGGGCGTTCTTTTTGTTCCTCCCTGTCTCTTTCCCTCCCTGTTTCTGGGCGGTGGTTGAGGCCGGCGGGAGGTGGGGTCGGCTGGGCTGGGCCGGGCCGGGGAAGCCGGCGGCGGTCAATGGGAGCCCGTTGATGGCAGCCGGGGCTGCCACGGAGGGGTAGGGTTAGCGCGGAGTGGGGCGAGACGGGACGGGACGGGGCGTGGGGCCGGAGGGGAGCGAAGAGGCGCAACCGGCGGAGAAGGCACGGAGGCGGGGAGCGCCCTGCAGCCCCGCCGCGCCGCACTCCGGCGGCCGCCAAAGTTGCTCCCCATCTCGAGAGGGAGCCGGGAATCAGGCGGGGCGATGATTTTCCCCAGCAGCAACAGCAGCGCGGCGGGCAGCAGTCGGACCCCGTATCGGAAGCAGGTAAGAGCCAGGGGAGGAGGGGGGGTTGTGGCTTCCCCATCCCAGCTTACACCCCACACCCTCTTCCCGAGGTGCTGGGGGAGGAGTGGGGAGAGGGGTGGCGACTTGCCTGAGTTGCAGCCTGTATCCTGCTCGAAAGCTGGGATGTGCAAAAAGAAACTACTTTCCCGTCGCGTCGTTCCCCCCCCCCCCCGTCCGAAAAGCTGTGCCGTGACCTTGCCGAGTGCCCGAGCGGCCGCCACCGGGTGACCTTATCGGGCGGTGCGGTGCGGCGCGGCTCGGTTCGGTGCGGTACGGGCGGCCGCCGAGGCCCGGGCGGGTGCTGGACCTGCCGAACTCGGCGACAAGTTAAAAAGGATCCGATGTTGCAACACGGGCCGTGAAGCGAAACTTGGGGCTGGATGTTTTTTGCTCGGCGTGAGATGAGCGGCAGGACAGCGGCGCGCTCTTTCGAACAGCTCTCTAGAAATCCTCCACCGCGCCTCGGACTTACCCCTTTACCTCCCTGACTCCCCCTCTCCTCCCCCCCCCCCGAAGTGCACAAGGGAAATCCTGTGTGACATTTCATGGGTGGACAGATCGCTCCGATAAACTCGGAGCACTCGCATCTGTGGAGCTGTGCTGAAAGAGGTATTTCTTTGTTTAGTCGCTGGAAATAAACTAGTTGAAATAGCTGGAGCACAGCCTTGCCGGGCCATTGTCTCCTCGGCTTCACTTCTTACTTTTTCTGCCCCTCAAAACGTTGGCATTAAGGTTACATTATTTACTGCAGAGCGTGTTATTACGTTGACTAAATATATATATATATATATACTGTGACTTTTTAAGCTCCTCGGAAAGCGGGCTGTGTGTTTGTGTGCCAGAGAATAAATGGAGTGGAGGTCACTAGCAAGCTCCGGCCTCAGCAGAGAGGGCCAAAAATCCTGTGGCAGGCTTCTTCCCAGGTGAGGAAAAAATCTTCCCGCGTCTGCTGCTCTTCCCAGCTGGAAGACAGAATTGGACGGGTTCGATTCACAGTGCTGAGGGAGCTCTGTCCGGTTTTGCTCTGGGTCAGAATTCATGAAGGGCAGAAGAAGTGGCAGATGGGCTGCCAAGCGGTGAAGAGTTTCATAGAAATAATGGGAATATTCGAAATGTTAAAACCCTCTCGGTGCGTTGCTGGGCTGGCGTGTGATCTGCGGGGCCGGCCTGCGCCACATTGCGAGTGAGACTCATTTTCTTGAAGCTTAAACAAAAAATAGCCATTTCCTTTGTCGGCCTCCTGTATTTTACAGCAGTATCTTCCCGATAGGAATCCCTGGTGTGTTATCTCCGCAGCACCCTGCAGATGCTGCCCGGCAGCGCGCAGAGTTATCTCTGTATCTTATCCTCGCCGTGTTCAAGTCCGTGCGTAATAAAACACGCTCATTGTGTGCGCGGGCTCGGGTTTAGTAACTGCCCCCGGTCCGCCCACGGTGATGATCTTGTCTGGGGCTCCTGCATACTTTGCAAATGAGGCCAGTGTAGGAGATGCTATTTTCTCATCCTACCTGAAGGGACCATGAATTAAGGAAGGCTCCGTGGGGCTGCTGTGCCTGCGGGTGGGCTAGGGAGGGGCGGGGGGCAGCTGCTGTGCCTGCGAGAGGCAGGGAAGGAGCTCCTTCGCCGGCTGGTCTGGAGCAGGCTGATAAGATGCTCTCCTTTTCACAGTGCACTTCTTAGATTCAAAGAGCTAAAAGGGCCGACTGAATCAGAAAAACAAACAGACCCTTTTTTCCCCAATAGGCAGTGAAAGAAATGAATGCTGGGCTATTATGTGGGCTTAAGACCCTGGGTACCAAAGGTTCCTTTTGTTAGTGTGTAGCTATTCTTCACTCAAAACACTTCCTACATAAGGAGCCAGGGCCTGCCCTTTCTCCGTTTAAGTCCATGGAAAACTCCTATTAACTTCATTCATGTAGACTAAGGTCGTTTAAAGATTGACTTTCTGATCTTGCTTTCACTCAGGCTTCACCTGCAGGGGTGTGCTGATGTCAAATAGTGCTGGAGAGTGTTAGGAGCCTAATTTTTCAGCTCTTGATAATTAAGAATAGTCCAGATTAAGTCTGTCCATGCTCTGTGTAACCCATATTCTAACAATTGAATTATAGTTGTGCTTTAGTCAGAGACACTAGTTGCTGTAGGTGTAGGGAAAGTTATTTACCGTCATCTCTTTAAAGAGAAACTATATTGTTAATTGCTAACAGCATGTAGTATATGAAGCTGAAAAAAACACCCCATAACCCACCCCCTTAAAAATTAAAATCTTTTGAGTAGCTTGTGTGTCTCTATTAGTATTGTAACATATATGGTATCAGAATAGTATAAGTACCCTTCAGTTTTAGTATTGTCCAGTTTAATTTTTAAGAGTATAGGACAGATTCAGATGATGAGTGATTTATTGGTAAAAAGCAAAGTGATGCTCTCTTGACTTATTTTTAAGGCACTGTAATGTAAAGTGAAATTATACTTGCGTTTAAAACATTGTCAGAATACCAGTTAGCTAAAGTAGGTCTAGAGCTTTACCTGTGCTTTCTTTTTTTTTTTTCTTTTTTTCCCAGAGAATTGTTTTGTTCTAAAAACAAATCTGTGCTATAGTGTTAGGTTTGTTACCTGCTCTGTCTTATTTCAGTGTGTAACTCAAGCATGTAGGAGCCAGTCGACATTGTCAGTTTCAGGTCAGATTCAGTTGGGTGCTGCCTAATCTTTTTCTTTTTTTAGTACTTGTAAGAATACTGAAATATGGTCTCTGAAGTTGTATTTCAAACAATTTTCTGTGTTACAGGCAGAGTGGCATAGTAAAAATACTCCTACCAGGCTTAAAAGTTAGATGTTGCTTAAATGAGTGGCAACTCATCACAGGATCGGTTTGAAATGCATATTCAGGTCTAGTTAAAGAATGAAAGCTGTACAGTAGCTGCAGTAATAACCTATCTCAATGCTTGTGGCCGTGCATCCTATCTGAAAAAGGCAGGTCTAAGCTAATATTTTTATTAACAAGGTTACTCGAGCTATGCAAAGAATGCAAACGTGTGCATCCGTAATGCAAAGGAAACAAAATGACCTACAATATCCTGCTTAATACAGGCTTTCTTAACTCTTGGTTTGTGTGTGCTGAGAACATGATGATTCTCGGTCCCTCCTCCCACTTTTGGTATTCTCATGCAAATCGGGAGGCACTCCTCCGAAGTAAATATTTCTACACTCTGTAAAATTATCGTAAATGGAAAATTAGGCTTTCTCCTGCCATCTGCTCCTCGAATCTAGAGAGTTAGTGCGGCTATTTGATTAGGGATTTTAAATGGCTTTGTTGCAGGGATGTTTCTCTGCTCTCAGGTTTCTTGAGAGGAAGCCAGAAGCAGCTCTGGAGGCCAGGGATAGATGCAAGTGTGGGGTCCCACCTACCTGAGCCTGGGTGCTCAGGAAGCCCAGCGTATCTGTGCCTTTTAACAGTAACAGTGGTTCTTGTTAAGTTTTGGTGAGTGTAATGTTTGTCTCACCAGTGTAAGGAGATTTACATAGTTTGCTGCTTTTGAGCAGATTAACTGGGCGTAGCTGCACGTGAGGAATTTAACACTGATTTGGTGTTTGGCCTATGTAAAAAGGCTGTACAAAGCTTTTAATTAATCTGTTCATGCAGCTGCGTTATTATCAAGTGCCTTGTCACAGGTTCAGTTTTGTTAAAAGTTGAAGATCAGAGTAGGTTTCTAATGATTGTTAAGGAAGCTTTTTGCCAGTCTTAAACTAAAAATGTAGATTAGCTTTTCACTCAGTCTTAACGTATCAAGAAGCTACACCTGTAATCCTACTTTATTATTTCCCAGTTGGTGCTGTGTGTGATGTCTGTATGTGTGTGAGGAGGAACGTCGTTAAACTTGCAAGACCTGGGCATGGTCATAACTCAAACCATGCAGCTCCACAGGGCAGTCTGTGACCAGGCTGATATGACATTATACCACTTCTGTGTATAGATGGTGCTGCTGCAGGAGGCTGAGGAGCCTAAGATTGAACAGATAGGTATCTTTGTTTACCTAAATAAATGGGCTTAGTTTATCTTTGTTCCTTTCTTTCAGAACTACAAGAACTATATCATTTTGTATCATTATCTTGTGCTGACAGAGTAGGTTTGCCTTTACGTACTATGTTGGAAGATCTACCTGCGTTTAACAAATCTCTTACATTAAGTACTGGCTATTTTAATATTTTTAAGTGCATCTATCAGATTGTGATGTTCTCCTTTATTCTCAAGGGAGCAAAACTGCTCAGTCAGTGGATTTCTATACTTGTAACACAAAGGTGAATGGAAGAAATAAAAGGAAGCATCTTATCTTGTCAGGCATGATGTTACAGATTATGAAAAGTGATATGATTGTCTTATCTGTGTTTAGCAATGTGAAGTTTTTGTTTAGTATTTCTAACAGGGTGAACAATATATTTTTATCTCTTTGGAAGTGTTATTGTTTAACGTATGTATCTTTGCCATGAAGCTTCATATGGAAGCGAGAAATAAAAGTCTGTGTCTTGAACATCTGCTGGTTTGTTTTGGGTTCATCTTTTTTTCCTGAAACTTCCAACTGCTAAAAAAAAAATAAATTTGCTTGGGTTAACACATTTCAGAAGGGTTAGATCCTTTAAACTAGGATTATTGGCAGGGAGGGGAGAGGAAGGAAGGAAGGGAGGGGAAAATCCTTTCCTGAGAGCTTGAGATGGCTCCTAACACATCTGCACAGTGCTGCAACCAAGTAAATAAAAATAATAGTTGTTTGACATGATAGCTGTTTTGGCCTATTCCCCCCCCCCCCCCATTTCTAAAGTCTTCATTAAAATTTATCTTTGCTTATTGCATGAGATTGTGTATAACGAAGTCAGTGGAGAATAGGAACTTTTTTATACTGGCTTTCCCTCATGGCTCTGTTTCCAGCTCCTTATGAATGTTTTTCTGCTTCCGGCATCTTATGAATGTTTTTCTCTGTTCTGCCTCATATTATTTTTAAAATAGCTTACTTATGGGAGAGTGTGAAGGCCTGTGAAGCTGAAGTCCTATTGAAAAGCTGCATGGAGGTGTTTTGATTTTGGATAAAGTGTGTTGGTCAGAAGTTTTGCAGAATGCCAAGAGAACCTCTGCTCTCAGAAACCTTGTTGAAGTAATTGTTAGCTATTTTGCATATGTTTCAGAATTGCAGTGTACTGTGGTAATTAAACAGCCCTGCAGAAGCTGCTGCATTTGCGGCTTCCTGAACTAACAGGAAGGGGAAGGGATAAGTTACAAATAGAGGAGAAATGTGGAGGGGGGAACCATAGGTTAGATAAGCACGAGCCTTCTAACTTGGGAAACATACGTACAACAGGAAGATCATGTGCTTTAGGGGCTGGTTACTGTGATCAGCATAGGTTTAGCCCTGTTTTACTCAAAAGAGCGCAGTTAAAGCAGCGTACCTGCAGCTGTAGATTTACACACAAAGTAATTTTAAGTGGCAGTTGAAGGAATAAAATGCTGGGGAGGGATCGTTTTGAACAGATTCAGGATGAGCTAGGTTAATGACAGTTTGAGTTAGTTTATTTGTAGTAGTTTAAACTTAGTAACATTTATTGCAGTTTATGTCAATTGATTTTTAACAATAACTGTATACCAGTTTTAAGGCTCAGCCCTGTGCAGCTAAGATGTGCTGCCTTAAAAATATCTAGCAAATGTTTTGAAATGCTGTAAGTTCTTTTAAGCAGAAATATAGTTACAACACTTCCAGAAAGTCTTTTTCTGAGTTTATGATGTAGTGTGAAGATATATCAGCTCCATGGTATGTTAATAAAAGCTGATAATTACAGATATGTATAAATATGAGTATAAAACATAATACCTTTTTGTTCGTTTCTCCTTATAAAAGCAGTGTTGTTCATTTAACCATAATAGTTTAGGAAATCACTGGTGCGTGTCTTATTTGTTTAAAGTATCCTGATGTAGAAAAATGGTGTGTCAAATAAAGTAGGTGTTTTGATTTTACTTACTTGATTGGTAGAACTGTAGAACTTTGAGGTTGCAGTGGAAACAAATAACACATTGTTCTGGGGAGCCTCATTTGGGCTTAATTTTCCTTAGTTCCTTGGTTGAAGAACAGCAGAAACAGCAGCACAAGGTGAGCGTCAGGCTTAGTCTGGCCTGACATTTACCTGTTTGTGAAATGAAATTAAATGCTTCTTTAGAGCAACTAAATACATATAATTTTAAATTTTATAATGGATTGTTTCTCACTGGCAATGGCACTTTCACACCTTATTCTAACCTTTTTTTCTGTTTCTCCACTTAGACAAGAAGGGGATTTATTTCTTTTCTTACCTTCCATTGTTTTCTGTTCTTTTATATCTGAATCTCCTACACCATATGGTGCTTTGCTTCAGGAGAGTGGAAACATGACTCCTTAGGTTGACTCTACAGCTCGTATATTCTGTCATCTGGGTACTATGGCATAACAATGTCAGAATTCAGCACTTTAGGGTATTCGAGGTATACGTGTGTGGCACTTCCATTTTCAGTGTGCTCAGGGAGTCAAATCTAGAATTCAGGTGTGAGTCTGGGTGAGTGTTACAGGGAGCTTTTCTCAGAATTGTTAGTCACTGCAGGGCACCTCGTTCATGCCTGAGGTGTTAGCAGCTCCCAGGAAGGCTGCTGTAGCTTAGTGGAGGAGTATCCAGTTACCTTTGACAATCTGAAGCAATGTTTGTAGATGTTTGAATTCTCCTGAGGTGATTTAGAATCCTGGTTTAGGGTATGTCTGACTCAACAGGAACATTATCAGGTTGTGCTCATACCTGACAATTTGCAGCAACTGGAAACCACTCATAACACCAGGCAGGCAAGGGTAGAATCAAATCCAGATCCTTATTTACAAATCCACAAACAAAGTAGATATTTTTTAAAACTGAGGAAGGGAGGGAGGGGAGAACCAAAAACCCCGAAACAAAACAGTGCTGCAGGAGTTGAAAGTTTCCTTTAAGTTGTGTGTAACCCTGTGGCAGATGATCGTCAGTCTTCCCAGGGAGACAGGTTATTGTGCAACCCTGTTGCCTCAGGTCTTCTTCAGAGAAGAGACTCTGAAGGCTCTGTATTTACTTTTATACTTAACCCATTTGGAGGGTAAGGGGTAGAGGTTTCCTTTTGCATTTTTGAAGTCAGTGATGCCTTTATCACTCCACCTTCTTTCATCAGATTGTAGTTTGTTTTTTCCTGCTTTGGATGTAGTAGTGTCTCTTGGGCATCACCAGGTGTGATTCTGCCTGCCCAGGCATTGGAGTGCTCTTCAGTTAAGCGCTAAAGAGGTGGTTGGTGAGTTGCAAAGGGTTTTGCACGCTGTGCTGGATGAATTTCAAGTCTTGTAGTGGTTTATCTTTCTCTTCTACCTATATGTGTAATTTGTTAACAATGCTTTGAAGAGTTGTGCAACAGATTTTTCTCTGGGCTATTATTGGAGTGGGGGAGACCCTGTTACTCTGACTGCTGTAGGTGACTGACTGTATAGCCTGTGTGCCCATCTTTCTGGATGGCAAGGTGACCCATTGTGAACCATTTGTATTGCTACTTGCATGTGTTTGTTTTTCTGGCTTAGCATAGCTATTCACTTGGCTAAGGTTTTAAATAACCAAATATGACATGAAACTCTATAAAGTATGTAGTGTAGAAGTAATGTACAGTACAAACTTGTGTTAAGTTGGCTCACTGCAGCTGTGGTGTGGGAGGGGATGGGTAGAGTGGGTGTGCCATGCATGTGTGAATGCTTCGCATGGCCAGGATCATGCCTCCTGCAAGCCCAGGAAGGCAGCACCTGTGCCAGATAAACCTTGTCTTCGTGAGAGCCAGGTACACAGTTCCACAGTTTTCTGTCCAGTATGTAAGCAAGCACCAGCAGGAGGAGATCCTTTGAAGTGTTCAGTGGTCTGTCTTCCAGATGAGTTCAAGAAGAGTTCTGGAAGTGTGGGTCTGAATTTTAAGACTCTTGCTTATGCCAGTGCATATTTACATACCCAGTGGTGCCACTGCCTGTGGTGAGACTACTGACATGAATAAATGCTTATTAAGACAAGAGAACAAGAAGACTTGAATTTCCCCCGATGAGAAACCTGAGATGATTAGTTGGTGTATCCTAGGGCTGGAATTAGACTGACATTCAGCAGAATCAAATGGTATTTAAATTGCTTTAATATTTCATCTAATCTACTTGGCTTAAGATCATCATTATGACAGTACTTGTGCTTATTTAAAAATACTTTGCATAATTTGGGAAAAAAAAAACATTAGAGTTGTTAGCTGAGCAGCTGTATTTAATACGTAACCTTTGTAATGCAGGCAGTTTTTGACTTTTCTTCAGCATTCCAGGAGATGTGGCTCTGGATGCTGCGTAAGGAGAAATGCTGACCAAAACTGCATTTCTAAGGAAGCATCTCTGCAGTGTTTAGCTTAAACAAAAAGATCAAATAACTCTTCCTTTGTTGTCTCAGGGCAACAGTGGTTCCACTGCACACATATATGTGTAAATATTCCAGGATTAAGGACAACTTCTGAAAGGAGAAAAACAGAAGTATCCTGCAGTACTAAGGAGCTATAGGATGTGTTTGAAAGTTTGAGTAATTTTTATTGACAAATAATACCAAGATGTAACTCACCATGTAGAATTTCAGTTGGTTAAAGGCGCTAGTGAAATTCAGGGCACACCCTGGCACCAGCAGAAGAATGCAGTGACTTTTTGGTTGTCTGAAATGCCCTAGGAGCGGCCTTCATTTGCAGCTATAATATTCCATGATCCTGTGGATGTTAATGCAAGATGGAAATGATTGAGGAAGTCATTAACTGTTCCAGCATTACGTTGCTATTATAATTGCTATAGTGACAAAATCAGGTTAACTTTTGAACTAGATCTTGTCAGACTGTCAGCAAATGTACTGTTCTTAGATCTGTCAGGTGTAGAGTGTCATGGTCTCGAGGAAGTCACTAAGGGCTGAAGACTGGCTTAGTCATTAGGAAAGGCGCTTTGGCTTTTGATGTAACCACTCTTTGCGTATTCCATTGACTTGCTAGGAATTCCCTTCTCTGAAGCTCCTGACCATTTTGTGCTTTCTGTTTTAATGTTTTCACTTGCAACTTCATTATTGTTTTATTATTGTTAATATACAGCTTTGTATTCCAGTATATAGTATCATAGAATGAAACATCTAGCCTAGTTGTGTGTTTTATTCTTCTATCAAAAGACTCCTTTTTTTGGTGTGACACTTCTCTAGTAACCTTCTTTCAAAACTACTGAACCCTCAGAGCTGGTTTCCATCTCCACCTTCTTCCTCCCCTGAAATAAGTGCTGTGTTGAGTCATTGTCTTGGGTTATAATAAAGGTCCCTGGTCAGCCACACCTATAAAGTTCATTCAGGGATAGTGTAGGAATTAAGAGGGTGACATGAAGTTAAAATTGTGCTGTCAGCAATATTTTAGATAAACTTAGGTAAACTGTTTAGGTTTAGCTCTTCAAAAGGTATTTGTTAATAGTTTCCTATATCCCATAGATTTTTGTACAAGAATGTACTAACCTATGGAAGTTATCTAGATCAGATATTACAGCTATTAGGACTAAATATCTTAAATATATATTTATACACACATGTGCATATATAGAGATGATATATGTTTAAATCTGTCCTCTAAAGCTCAGGATAGAGCAAACTATTCAGAATACTAGAACTTAATGTTCAAATTCTGTCTGTCATTTGCTGGGCAAGTAGCTTCTTTACTCTGTAAAGAGTATGTGAGAATGTTCATGTAAGTACTGTTACTGGTATTTCCAGATTAATAACAGTGGCAGAGTTTGTTTTGACAGGAAACTGGGCTGGTAAAACTGTCTAGAACTCTGGTTTTATAAAGGAGTAGATTTTGGTTTTCTGTTAGCAATGGTTGTCTTTATTTATCATCAGAAGTTTAGTGTGCAGAAAGGCACACTTCAACCAGGAAAATATTACTCAGAACTGGAATAACTCTGAAGTTCTCTGGCCTAGATTTTGCAGAATTTTTATCTTGATGGCTTTAGTGGTTTTGTGGCCTTATCTTTCCTACTAAATTAACTTTCCCCCCTCTGGGAGTCCTTACTCCAAGATTTTTGTTGTCTTTTTTCAATTTTGATATCCAATTAAATTGTATAAATTTGAATATTTAGTTTATTCTTTTAGGAAATGCAATGTAGCCTTTCAAGTTCATTTTACTGTGGCTATTGTAGGAAACTAATGATGACTTGCAGTGTAAGTGTTAAACATACAGCGATTGCAGATTGATAACCTCCAAGGTTAGGATTGCAACTAAGAAAAGTGGAACTGAGCAGCTTAGGACAAACCTGAAAGCAGTTGCTAGGGACTGTAGTTGTGCAGTGAGTAGAGGCAAGTGGTTAATTTATGTCAAAATGCTAGCTGATAGCTGGGCAGATTCTCTTTCACTGTGGTGTTTTAAAGGCAATTATCAATTCCAAACGTGCTTACTGTATTTTCCTTTATCTGTGATTTTCTAACGTGTTCCGAGGTGTGATTCCTGAGTTGAATTCTTGTACCAGGGACAAGAACATGACTAATAAAGCCGTGGATGAGTTGGGCTCTGTGCCCAACTGAACTGGTTTATTCCTGACTAGTGTTTGACATGGTGTTCTTCATCTCTAGGCATAAATAGCACTAGACATGGTCCAGGTGAAATGTGCCTTCCCCTTCCAGAGATGGAGGCTTTCTAATGCAGGTGCTGCAGTTGTATGTGCCAGCTGTGCTCGCGCATGCTCTGCTGACTGCATGGGCTTCTGAATTCATTGGTGACTGCAGTAAGCACTGCTGGTATCACTTCTGTCTGAGAACAGAAGTGATATATATGTCTGAGACTTATTATCTGCGCTGCCAGGACCAGTTCATCTTGGCGCTTGAATTCCTCATATTTAAAATGTTGTATTAATAGTATATCTGGAAAATTTCCGAGGTGTTATCTAATTCTTGTTTTTTTTTTTTTCTTTTCAGAATTAAGTGATCTGTAGCATCTATGAAAATGATTCATTGTGTAGTCAGACACTCAACCTAGCAGCTATTTGGGGTGTTGCTTTCTTCAACTTTTAATATGCATCAAGGAATGGCATTCTTCATTTGCTAAGCATACTGTTGCTGGCTAGCAATTTGTAACTTACTTTTAGAACCATGTTTCTGGATGAAAAAAGAATCATTAATTATTATGCACTGAGATTTTTAATTTTAGAGTAAGTTGTTGCTTTTATTGTGCTGCGTGAATTTGACACCTGAACGCTATTCTGCACCACCTAAGCCCTCTTTTACTTCAGAATTAAAAATCTCTTAGAGTTAAAAGCTATGTGCATGGGATAAAATTGTAGTTTGCAAAGGAAAAGTTTCTCTCTTGGTTCAAACCAAATAGTGAAGTTTCAAATTAGAATGCAAGATGTGAGGAAAATTGATGAGTACTGTGGGAGTGAGTTAGAATAGCTCTTCTGATTGCATTATTCAAATATAAATTACAGATTTCAAGGAGAACAAGGAATGGCAAATAAGACATAAGCACACATGTTTTCTTGGATGTGCATGGACAAGGATTTTGGGGAGGTTGTAATTTGTAAAGAGAAAATAGAATGTTTTCAGCAGTCAGAAAGTATTGGATCTAATAAGTGATAAGCATCTACCAAAACATGATCCTTTAAAGAATGAGAAAAGACTGACTGGGTATGTTTCAGTTAAGGAAAATCTGACCCTAAGGCCAGAGCAGCATTGCTGCATGTTGTATGTGCTCAGGATTTCGCCAAAGTTTAGCAGACAGGTTTGTGCATGCTGCTTGTTGCCTTACTTGTAAGGCTTAGTTACAGATACAGGTACTACACGTATTTGCTGCAATAGTGTTAGTTTGTGTATGAAAAACCAAAGTTGTTTTAATTCCTGATTGACAGCCTAATGCTGTTTCATTACCACTTGAATGAGTCAACACTGATGGTATAAAGTAGCACTCTGAACCATCAGTCATATCTCTGCCTTGTTCCTGTCCCTTTTGCTTTTTCTCACACTTGCGGCTCTGGGGCAATCCAGATCACAGAGCTGACTGAGCTGGGACACATAGGGCAGCAGTTGCCTCCATTGTGCTTTGGTCTTCTCAGCCAAACTGAGGGAGAGGTTGGCTTGAAAGCTGAGCTGCCAACAAGGCCAGCAAAGTCATCTTTGTTCTTTACCAAAGCCAGCGTACCAGACCAGCAGATCTAACCACCAGTGTTAGAGCTTTTTGACTTCCTTATAGCACCCTTTTCCTTCTCCCTATCTGCAAGGTTGGATCTCTCAAAATGCAGTTTCTACTTCACAACTTTGTTAGGAATTGGCTTTCCGTGTTAAAACACCCTATCAATAACAGTTAAAAGATTTCAGCTTTCGGTGCTGTTCTCAGTTGACCCAATGCCATGTTCAGATCATCCAAGGCCAGCACAGGCAAATCATCTCTTACATGCAACTAATCACCTACTACGGAGCTCCAGCAAAAATTACCTACCCTTGGAAATCTTGCCCTAGTTCTTATGTATGAATCTTCAGTTTTAATCTTGCCTACCTTTACAACTTCAGGAATTTCATCCTACTGAAGGAATACTGGTTTCCTTATTTCTAAAGAGAAGCAAACTACTATTTATAAAAGCATGCTCATGTGCTGGATTTTGCTATGCTGATCTTAGCAAACTCTTTGCCTTGCTTCGTGGAGTCCCTGTATTTGGTGGATCAGTTGTGTTCACAGTGTTGCGGTGAATTTAAGGCAATTCACCGTATGAAAAGAGTACTCCTCATCTGTACACCCTCCATCACTTGCATCTAGAAAAATATTTGCATTTTAAATAACATTCACATGAAGAGGATTTGATTTACTAATTTAAGTTTTGTAACTACTAATTTTAATGTAAAATGTGTTATGTTCCAATTTATGACTTCAAATTCAGAAGTTCACCCACCGATTGTCTTAAATCGGTATCAGCAACTTTCTGCTTTAAACTGACTTCTAAAGTCAGTTTTTCTGGGTGGTGGGGATAGATGTGCTGCCTGAACTGGCTCTCGTCAAACAACAACAGAACAGTTTTGCTAGAAACAGCCTGTATCTGTCAATTCTGATGCTGAGCAGATGCCAGCAAGCCCTGCTGGATCCAAGTGGAATGGAATTAAATAGTATTTGTACTATAGTAAGCATTATGTTCTGGGGTATCCTAGTCCCCGTTTCCTCAAATTGCGCTGGAAAAGTGATCTCTCCATTAAGCATGCTGGTAATGGAACAAGTTATGCATATATTACTGTAACATCTGAAACTATCCTTAGAGAAACAAAGTAAATGCTCTTTTCCCAATCCTGTGCATAAAACTGTTTAGCTGGGGAGAAGAAAAAGATGTTGAAGAGCATAATCACAGAGTACTGTGAGATGTAATTGGCGTGCTGATCAGAAACGGGAGAAGAAAATGCTTCCCTCCAAGTTCTAGGAAACTACGCCAAGCTACAGTTGCAGGTTAGGAATTTGGAGACATCTAGAGATGAGAATTATGGCTTCCTTGTCATCTTTTCCAGAAGAAAGATATCAAAATGTCAACATTTTCCTTGTACTCTAGAGGACATAGTTTCAAGAAAGCAGGTCATGAAAGCTTGAGGAAGAGGAAAGTAGAAAGTGCGTGGTACTGACTTAGTCCTCGGTGTTCAGACAACCTGTAGTTTGATTCGAGTAGATGGGACACACAGATCTAAAAGAACGTAGAAGCTCTATGTGTGTATACTCACACACAGAGACTTTTTAAGGGCAAAAGGGCAGGGCGGTGATAACTCAGAAACATTCATAGTTTTTTGCTGTTTGTCAAGCTACGTTTTCTGCCACTGTTTCCTGATCAGCTGATGCCATCCTAAGTTCTCTGTACCATCTTAGCGGCATTTTCTGTAGTAATAGCTGCCACAGATAAGTATTGTTTGATATCTGAATTGTTCATCAACTGGATAAGCTGTTCTTGTTTCTGTCTTTCCCAGGAGTTAAACATAGCTGCTTTTGTCATGCTAAACTGATTGTAATTTGTTCTGTGGTGCCTGTACATGGGTAAGTCTCCATGTGCTACATAAGGGAAAGTTGTGTAAATCATTCTGGGTATGACAGACCAGTCCTTTTTTCAGGAAGAGCAGAGGTTATCCCGTGTGTGACTGTGTATTATGTCATACACACATAGAAAATGGACCTTTTATGCCCCTTATGCTGAATGTGCTCCAGTAAACACTTGGCCAAAAAGGCTAGATGTGGTGGGCTTTAGTGTAGCTGTGTAACAGTGCAAGATATCTCTGAGAAATGTCAAAAGTGACTAGTATCCATTGACCCCAAAATCTTTGAAACAGTTGTCCTTGATGCTAACTTCAGGTATTCCTGCACACAGCTTTTTCTCAGCTCTGGCTTTAAATTGCTTTTGCTGGGTATAAGGCATGCTTAAATCATTATGGTATTCTTTGCCTTCCATGAGAATACAGCTAAAGGCTTGTCCGTTCTGGAGTTGTTAGACGCATAACTGCACTAATATAGTTGGATTAATGAAAAACTTGAAGTACTGCTGCTGTGTCTCACTTATGCTGCGGGCAGCTTGCATGGTGTTTGCAGCACTCCCCTCCTGAGTGGGAAACAATGCAAGAGACAAATGTTTTTTTAAAAGCAATGAAGTTCAACTCCAGTTCTTTTCTAACGAGATTTGAGCTTCAGGTTTTATTTTAGGAAGCCATGGAGAGTCTGGAGAGTCATTTAGAAGACTTCAGGAATTTAATTTGCAGTCTCATATGCACAACACACATTCTCATTAAAATCTGAAGAAAAATTGGTATGCGTCTTGCAGCATGCAAGCCAAGCAGAGTTTGTTCCCTGGTCTCTGTGGAAAAACCCTATGTTTAAAAGTTTTGCCAACGTTATACACTTGTGTCTTTTGGTCTGTCAGCTTTATACAATGTTGAAATGTGTAAAACTCCTGGACAGATTTTCAGCTTGCGTGTATGAATGCAGAACCATTGGGTGAGAGTGGACCACGCCAATATGTGCAAGTACAAGAAACTGACAGCTCCTCACATGAGTCTGACTTAAAGAGCTGCTACCAATCTCATTCTTGTTCTAAAAATGGATGGATTGCCAATTTAATAATACTTGTCTGCTTCTGTTCAGTTTGGTGGTTTTGCCATGGTGGATAATCACATTTATGGAGATGTGGTCACCCTGCCCTAAAGAATTACAAGTTCAATGTTGATCCTGTATTAATGTGTGTGTGTGTATATATATGTGTGTATATGTATATGCATACACCACTTGTAGCAATATGGGCTCCTTGAATGTCAGAGTACCATGACAAATTTAGCACAAGCTCTTACTTCAGCTTATACTGAAATAATTGTAAAAAGTATCTTACACTTCCCTTTTATGCGACTCCAGTGTATAGAAACCAGTGGGGTATGGAATCCTGAAGTTGTATTTAATCTGCACTGTTAGTGTTTCTTGAATTAGGTATGTGCTTTCCTAGTTACACCTGAGACTTGTCTTAATACTTTATCAGCAAAGTTGTCTATGTCCTCTTCCTTTGTATTGATTATAATTAATTGTATCTGCTGCACTTTATCGTATTGCAGAATATGAGAACCATAAGGGCACTTGCTGAAATTGCAGAAGTAACAAAAACAGAAAGGAACTTTCAGCCTACCACAGATCATGCTGACCTTACCTCTATGGCAATTACTGTAAGGGACTGTGGAAATACTTGCAATGGAGTAACTAGGAAGAGCAGTGATGCTTTGGGTATATTTTCGCTGTTGTCTGGCTCCTGGAGGAGTCATTCATTCCCATGGAAAATGATGGAAGATGCTGTTCTCACTGAACTTGGTTTAACTGTAACCTGGTATAGGCACATAACAAACTGCTGAGCAACAGAGTTGGACCTTTTTAGAATCAAGTGTTACAAGAACCTTTGTGTTGTACTTCGTGTTGCAGCGTATCTACACTGTTTTGTTCTTTGCTGATACTTATGCGGTAGTTAGGCCTGGAAACACAGTAATGCGTTAGATAATTAGAAAAGGAAAAACTTGCAAACTGAGTAGGAAGGATAAAATATCTGAACTGATCTCTACTTTAAGGCATGAATCATGCAGCTCAAAAGAGCCTGTTCATGGGGTTGTCCAGATCAGTCCTTATGATGAAGTCTTAAAAATCTGGCTTCTTTTTCTACATTCTTTTCTTCTTTGTTTTCTCCTGACATGCCACCTTTCCTCCAGCTGGAGATGCTGGCTGCAGTGAAGTGGGTGTAGTCTGTCAGAGAAATATTAAGATTTAGGAATGTAGAAGAAAGAGCCAGCTGCCTGCACTGTCCCGTCTGCGTTGTCGAAGAGTGCAGCAGGAAAAGCAGGAATAGGCTGGGATGTACTGCACTAGGCTACTTATTTATTAAATACTGGTGTAATAGAAAGGTCGTATTGCCAAAAAGAACTTACATTCTGCGCTTTAAAGTAGGGGGATGCACAATAACAATGCTGCTGCTGTGATGGGTGTAATATGCTGCCCATAAGGAGCCAGCAATGTGGGCAGAGGGATTTTGATAGGATTTGACTCCCTCCTACATGGTCAGGCACAAGTTCTTCAATTTATTTTTTTAACTTGCATAAACAGAAAATGACATAGTGGATCCCATGTCAGCCAAAAGAGCCATCTGTGGTTTAACCCTGTCACAAACAGTATAGCAGTAATTCCAATGCCACTGACAGTGTGGAGTTTGCCAAAAAAGCAGATGCTTCTTCTGACATGCATCTTCAATGCAGTGCCGTTTC
>JAOEHY010031289.1:0-36100 GCA_025447955.1 Psilopsiagon aurifrons | reverse complement strand
AATTTAGACACTTATTGACAGTTCAACAGTGTTTCAGGGGGAATGCTGTGGGGTCCTTTTGGGAACATGGGGTTCTCCACATTTGAAGCGGGAATATTTCCAGTCTATTTTATGTGAAGCTCATTGTAGAAATTCTGCATTAACATTCCCTCCCAGGATCTAACATCAGCTTTATAGCTCACTGTAGATCCTGTTCATTCAGTGGGGTTTGTCACTGTACCAGCTGAAGTGAAAAGGAAAGACAGTTAGTTATATTCTGAACCTTCTTGCCTGTTTTCTTGTTCTCTGTCTTCTCTTCTTCACACAAGAAGCAGCAAACATTGTCCTTGTCAAGTGATAAACAAGGCTCAATTGGTGACTTGCATGTTTGTCAACATAAGCAAGATCAAATGATTGCTCAGCAGGAAGGAGCCACAGGAAATCCAATGATTTTTGACTAATTAGCAAAATAATAATAATGTCTGCCTAATGATTACCTTGTACTGGGTTGTGGCCTTTTATCAGGCAGCTGCAGACTACTGCTTTGAAGGGAACCAATAGTTTTCTTTGAAACTGGTGTCATGGACTTGGAGGATTTGTGACAAATCTTCTGAGACTCATTGCTCCTTTGTGTAGTTGCTATAATTGGGAAGAAAAATGAGCTTGTTTCTAAATGTTTAAAGAGGAAAGTATTTGGAAAGACTCTTGAAATGGCTGGCATGTGCGTGTGCATGTAAGAGTGTGTGAAATAATTTTCAAAGGCATGAATGAATCCTGAGGTCAGCTAAAGTCAACAAAAATGATTTATCTATGCTGTTTTCATATTGTAAGAACAACAACAAAAAACAAGAGAGGCTTACTTGCATTATAGTTTAACTACAAAAGTAAAGATTAGGAAAACACTTGGGAGTGAAGACAGGTAAAGGGACAACAGTTAAAAGATTCTGGGTTTTATACTGGGTTTTATCCTCACATGGATTTTCAGATTTCTCTTGGAGATGATTTCTCACTTTCTTTTCATTCCTTCTATTTTGTTTATCATTAATTGGCCAAATTCAGGTCTCCCACTAAAGAAGGGGACAAGTCATGTTTTCAAAGCTCTGAAAGTTGTTGCTCATCCCTGATATTCAGCCTTGTGGCGCTGGCTAACATGGCATTGCTTTTTGGATGGCATTCACTGTTTTCTCTGCCAAAGGAGAATTGGGTATGCACAGTGACAAGCTGTACGTATGTGTTTCAATGTTCAATTCATGCCATTAGTGTTGCAATGCTGGCAAAAGATCTGCTCCAGCTGAGGAGCTTGGATTAATCTGGGTCAGGCAAAAATCACAGTATTGTTTGCCACCTAATTATCTGCTCTCTTTGCAGAGCAAAAGTACATCACTGCCTTTGGTGGGTGCCAGGGTGCAAGGAGTCACTCACATCCATTTCCATCCTGCTAGGGCATTCTCTTTTTAGTCTGAGAGCAAGACATGGCTATTTTGGTGCCACCAGTGGAGGCAATGGGCAAGATACTGCCCTTAGCACCACAAAGTGCTAGACCTGGTGTTTTCAGATGGCTGAAAGGTAACAGAGGATAGGGAGAAACTACCTCAAAGCATAAAATCCAGTTAGCAGTTCCACACAGACCTCTTATTATGTGACAGAAATAGTTGAAATGAGAAATAATTCCTCTCCAACCCTCACAAACCCATCCCACCACTACTGCAATAGGAGCACTGCATAGTATGGTGCCATGGGCCTTTCTTTCCTCCCTGACAGCCTCTTTTCCTGGCTCTGTTTTTCTGATTAGGAGCCATTAAAGCTCAAAGAGAAAGGCAGTGTCTAATCCCACTGCTCTGCAGCCTCAGCAGCTTCTGAAATATCCAGGTGACTCTAGAGGTCTTTTCCATGAGAGCAAGATTTGGTTCATTAGCCATTGTACATAACTTGTGAAAACTTTAGCGACGAAAAGTCTCCTTCCCAACTACAGTCACAAAAAGGAACTTACAGGTAGAGGAAAGGCAGATAGGACAATAGCTCCTAGTGCTCTCTCTTTCAACACAGCTGGTGAAATTTGTCACCTACAGAAAGCAGGAAGGACCTGCAGAGCATGTAGGGATGACTCAGAGAGTGCCCAGTGAGCTGGCAATTTGTGCAAGTTTCTTATTGGTATTAGATGAGTTGAATATTCCCAAACTACCAAGCACATATCTGCAGAGAGGTACCTGAGGAGGCAAAGCATATCAGTGAGAGAACAACTGAGTAAAAGAGACTGCGGAAATGTATTGTGTTCACGTAAGAAATTAACAGGACAAACTTAAATAAAACATTGAATTCTGCTGGACGTTGTTTCTTTTTTTCTTCCTTGCGTTTCTTTAATCTTATTCCACAAGTTACAAATGTATGATTGATGTCCTGCAAATGAGCTATGACTGGGCATTACTTATTTATTTTATTTAAAATTTTTATTAAGTTCAATAACCCTCCTGAGGTCACAGCCTTGTTTCAGAGGAGACCTGGATCAAACAGGAGTGAACATTTCAGGCAAATTTCCATAAATTCCAATACATATCAACAGCAACATTAAATTTTAACAATTGTGTATCCACAGGCTTTTAAAATGCTGCTAGCATTTTTTTTAAGAATAATTAGGTCATGTTGCATGAATTACAGTTCTGCATCATTGTTCCATATTTTAATTCTCTCAGAGATAATTTAAATCCTGCTTAGTATGTGATTTCCTCTTTAAGCTGCACTCCCTTCTTTCTGATCCAGATGTGCAACCAGGTATTCAGGTATAACATGTAAAATCACAGACTGTGCAGCAACAGGCATGTGTTGATTTTTTAAGGCTCTAGGCCTCATGTGTTTGATGGGTTCAGGATTTTGTAAAACACTTGATATGCACCTACTGTGGCTTCAACATCTTCCTGTTGGAGCTTTTGTCTGTTTTTAAATCCTACCTTTATTGCTTAAGCATTCACCTTTTAATTATCCATAAAATTGTGCCCTTATCTGTCAAAGACAGAGGCGGGTATGTCTTTTTCCAGTGGGACTACTCAAATCCATAAAATTAAGTACAAAAATTGGATTGAAGCTGTAAATCATCAGTTCTCAAGGCAGAGAATTGTTATGCATTGTATTTGCACAGTAAACAGCCTATCTGTTCTTTGTTGTTGAATATAATGCAGTAATATGCACATATGGAGTCAGAATTACAGCCTGAATTACTAACTTAAAGTCTGGTTAAAGAAAAGAGTGTTAGTATTTTCAGATCTGAATGACAAGTGTGAAAGTTCTAAACCAATATTTAACATCACCTGAAGTTTTTACAATCTTTGCCTTAAACAAACTAAAAATTTGTCTTTTTTTTTTTTTTTTTTTTTTTCTTTTGAAGTAATAACACAGAAAACATTTAATCAGTATCTTTCACTGGGCTATTTCCATCCAATAGTTTTTGCAATTGTGACTTAACTATTGCTCTGCAACTTTGGCAGCTAGTGGGAACTTGGTTCACAATGTTCTTAGAAAGGCCTGCTTTGCTTTTGAAATTGCCTTTCATTTTTTCCCCAGGTGCTCATGGCAGATAGCATGGAGCTAAGGAAAGCTGGAAAACTACACACCCTTCAAGAAAAAATAATGTTTGAACTAGCCTTCTGCTCTCCATTTCACTGCCTGTATTTGGAGGTGCTGCATTGGTTTTGACAGCATTCTCACTAGTCTGTCTGAGACAAGACTGGTTCATTGCCTTGCATATTCACAGACAAAAAATGCTTGGTTCTTATATTCAATAAAATATTGATAGCCTTTTTTCTTCTCCCACAAGGCAATAACAAAATGGTGGCACAAAAGAATTCCTCAGCCCAACATATTCTATGCTTAAAATGCATTATTCAAAACCCCAGAAACTGAATGACCACAGGATGTTTTAGTTCAAGAGATGCCCACAAGTGTTTAACAAGATTACTGAATTTAGCTTATAATCAAGAGAAAAAAATCTAAAATCAATAGTGCATAAACTAATACAAACCAGTCTCTATCATTAAGGAAAATAGACTTCTTCAAAAAAGTAAAAATAGTTTCTGGAAGACTAGACAAGGCAAAAAGCCACTACACGTTGTGAATAGCAGCTTTTTGGATTACAGATTTTGTCTGTTCCTGAAAAGCTAATCTTTTAATTGAAGATTCAGTTTCACTTTACAACAAAAAACTTGTTAAAGAAATTAGGGTTTTATTGGCATTTCAAAATTAAGGTAATATTATATTTTATGAGCTTGGACATTTATAACATTCCTTCTGATGCTTTCTGATGTATTATTTCATTATTGTTAATGTACTTTGATTAGCATAAGTAAAGCTTTACAGTCTTGCAGTGTGGGTCTGTCTCTTCAGTCTGGTAGGCCAAGCATTGACACAAATTTAGCTTTACCTTTCCATCATTACAAAATTATAGGTTGATCTGAATGGAGTTATTTGGGGTGGAAGTCACAACAGCCTTTATCTTTCTGGTTTACAAGATAAAAAGATCTTGTACATTTTCCAGCCACTAAATACCTTTGAAATCTCCTGATACTTCAGATATTGCTTTGTCACTAAGACATGTTCTTGTGCCCTGTTTTTGGAAAAGTTCCTCTGAGTAAGATCCAACTATGGCCCTTGTTGCCATGCCGCTTTCTACCCCTCCAAAAGAAGTCTTTGTCTTGCTGATGCCACCAGACTTCTAGAACTGGCTATACCCTGTGATTTATAACCTAGAGCTCCTTGACTGAAATTTATGCCAGTGTTTAAAAATAAAGCCATATGTTCCTAGCAGTTATTTAGGTGGATGCTAGCTGTGTAAGGAAAAAGAGATTGCAAGACTATGGAAGAACACATCACACTTCTAAGAATCAATGAGAGTGTGGCAGACTCCCCAAAACTCTTACTTCCTGTTACCATCTGTAATAATTTGTTTCCTTTAATATTGGTAATATGGATACCAGGGACATGTGGTTGATCCAGAATACCAAATGTATGCAATGGACAAATTTCAGCTAGCAATAAAATTTATGTGGTGCTTTAGAACACCATTGATTAAAATTCACAGCATCCCAGGGAAGTAGGAGGCAGTATCTTCATTTAGCACACAGGAAGCAGCCAGAAAAAGGTTAGTGGCTCTCCACTGCACATGAGTCAACAAACAGCACTGGTATTTGAGGTTTTCTACTAGTTGCTAGACTTGCCACTCATTTAAAAGGACAGCCTCTGCTTGCTTACCTCTACACCTGCTTTTGTGAACATTCTCCAAAACCCCTGATTAGAGGTTACACAGTACCAGCTGTATGTCTTCACATGAAGCCAAATTCAGTTTTGCAGATGCAAATCTGGAGTAACTTTACTATCTTAATACAATTGCAGCAACTCACCATGGTATAAAGAAGAGCTGTGTGCATGCCAGTTTATTAATATAAAACAAGTCAGGACTGGATGCTCATCATTGATACACATTTCTTTCAAATGCCTTTTACTTCCTAGTTTACTAAGGACACAAATACCCATTCACGCTTAGTTTTGTACCAAAAGAAAAGGCAGTCTTTTCAAGGACAACTGCTTTTATCTCTTCTCAGTATATAAAGGCATAACCAGACATTAAGAGTAAAAGGAATTATGCAGACTGAATATCCTATGCACCAACATTAAAATTTCGAACTGATGAGAAGAACGATGGGTGCGCTGCTATTTGTAACGCAAAATGATCTGAACAAAAGTCAAAGCTGTAATGCATTCACTTACTTAAAAATGTGTATCGTTATACAAGGCAATTAAAGAGTTTCAGACTATTCTCTATGTCATCTGCCTTTCAGATGAGACCTAAAATTGAAGCATTTGATTATGAAAGCTCAAGTGGCAGTTTTCATTAGAGGTGTTAACCCTAATATGCTTTCCAAATTCTGAATCAGTTGATCATGTTCTCCCTTCCTAAATTCTCCATAGCTTTTATGTGATGAGATATTCTTCTTTTCCATTCTTAAAAACTGTTCTAAAAGTACTGCTTAAACCATATGGTTACCTTACATATGCATTTCAGTAGCAAATGAAGTGGGTAACCTTTTTATACAGCCTGCAAATTATTTTAAGAAAATTGACCATTTGATACATATAATATGTTCTTCCCATTTGCCTTGACAGAGAAGTTGACAAAGAAAAAAGTATCTTTTGTCTGTATACTGATAGGTACATAGCTCTAACTTTTGCCTGGGAGAGGATCTCACTATTTCCACTTAGTAATAGTAGTAATAATAACAATAGAGTTATAAGAACCAGATCGAATATCAAATTTCAGTTAATGGAGTCTGAAGATAGACGCCTAAAAACTTCATCACAATGTTTTTTTAACAGTTTTTCCAGGCAGTGTCTGGAAAACAAGATTTCCCTTGCTTTCACTACAAGTCTACCACACTCAGGCATCACAAAACTGAGCCATATTGACTCTATGAAATTAGAAAAATGATGCAGTCTCTTGGTACTCTTGGCAATTTAAAAATTTTTAGTGCAGTAATCATGGACCAATATTCTTTTCCAGTTTTCCATGAAATATAATTTACACTCTGAAACTGCACAGCAGCTGAGATAGGGTCTGGTTTTGCACATTTGTACTGTATCTAGAATACCCAAGCAAAATAAATATTTGTAAGATAGGTAAAAAGTTGATATCATAGCAGAAACAGTGTCTTTTAAGCCTCACTAGATATTATTAGCTTCAAGGAGTTCACAAAGTAACAGATAATTAACACATCTGCACAGTATATGTTTTTATTTGCTTGTGATTTAAAAATAAATTTATTTGGAATTTCTGCATATTCTGTACCGCATACAAAAATAGTCATTGATTTGGTTCTTACTAGTGGCAGAGAGAGAGGTGCTTATCTCATGTTACAAATGTACAGAATTTAGTAGTGACTACTGGCATTTATAAAGCTGCTGGTTTACCTAATTCCATGTTTTCTATCAATCACATCAAGTAACTCAGTAGCAATTGCACTTATATATAAGGAGCATTTGAATAGCTTCACTACTGAAAACCTGACTGGGGGAAAAAAGCGCGCAGTAAAACAAAAAAAGAAGAGAGAAATAGAATTTTAATAAACATTTATTCCCAGGAGGACATGGGTGTACTGTAAACATACCACAGTGGTATCAAAACAACATTTCTTTTGAACTGAAGAATGCAAATTAGCTTTACTTTACTTCCACATCATTTTCTGGGTTTAATCCTAATAATAGATAATTTTCAAAGGAAAGTTAGATGTGCTCTGCCCTTGTTTTCTACCTGAAAACTGGGTCTTGCTAATAATTCCAAACTTTGTAGCTGTCAACATTTTTACAAGGTCTGAAATGCGTTTTCAAGTTTATTAATAAGTTAGGCTGGAAAAATAATCTTCTGTTAATAGGGTAAACATTTGATCATTTGTGACTGATCATATTTTTCAACGGATGGTGCCACGTTCTGCACTCCAATAATGCATATAAGTAGTCCTTTTAATTTTGTGGAGATTCATTCAAGTGCTGAACTTGGCTAAGATTTCGACGTGCTTAAATGTTCTTAACATGCAACTTCAGTAACATTCAGGCGCTATGGTGGAAGGAGTATTTAGAATCTCACTCAGAATCCAGATCTACTCCTTCTGATGTCAGTCAGATCATTTTAATTACTGCCGGCTGGAGCAGGGTCAAGCCCATTTCACATAGGGAATCGTGTTCCTCCCCAGGAGTCAGCTTGTCTGCCGAGATTATATTTATTGTCACCTTGGTACTCTCCCTTAGAGGTACTTAACTGTTCCTTGTATCTCTTGATCCTTTCTTCCATAGATCCATTGATTTTCAGTTTCATCATTTTGCAGTACAATAGATAATGAGTACTTCTGGGTCACTCTGAATTATTTTACCTTCTTTATATTTTTGTTAATTTTCTTCTTTCTGATGGTTGTGTAAGATGTTTATACTGTAGAAAAATTGTGTTCAAAGTTGGGATTTTTCAGCTTTTCATATTAGAAAATATGTTAGGTTTACTCATGCCTTTGCTCTGTGAATTTGTGCAAAATGCAGTCCATGAATGGGGATCTTTTGAAAGGTAAATTTATATGTGGTTTCAGGGAGAAAGAGCTAAGGCACATCTTTGCTGTCAGTGCACAATGTGCAGCCTACGGAAGAGCTGAGTAGTAGTTTGTAAAAGACCCTTGAATTTGAGGATTCAAGGGAAATTACTCTGGGTGTTCATGTGTATCTACTAAATCATAAGGTCAGCTTTTGGCTCCCATCTCCAGGATGAAACGAATTAATTTCTCATTTTCAGGGTAGTTGTAACTTCCCATGTCTTGGCTTTGCTGATGGAATAGGTCCCCTGGGGTTTTGAATTTTGCCAGGGGATATGTATAAGCCCCAACACCTTTTCTTGTGCACCCTTACACTATTTGTGTGCAGTGTGATTCACACACCTCTGCAGAAGATAAAATGACAGTGACTACAAAGACATATCCTCTCAAGCTGTTGACTATTATTTACTCCATTCCCTTTAACACACATAAGGTTAAAAAGCAAGTCTGGGATTTATCTCACCTCATTTTAGCATTCTGAAAGTTAACTCAGCTAATTGGCCAGGCTCCCTCTACTGTCAGTGGAGAAAGGGAGAAAAAAAAGCTATCTCCTGATAACAGTTCATCAGCTGTCTCGAGCTGCTATTTTGGGATGGGGTCATTCATCCTCTTGAAGTGCTTCCTCCTTTACACTGACTATAGAATAAGACTTGGTGTCTAAGTCTTAGATGGCTAAGATATCTAATGGAAGAAGAGATAAATGGCACTTTTGGAAGTATTTTATACTTGTCTCATGCAAAGAAGGCATGTGATCAAGAGTACAGCTACCAACTCCCAAGCCTTCCTGCAACTCAGGAAAAAGAACTTTTGCTCTTATCTGAATGACCCCATCACTTGACCATGTGCCTTATTTGCTCTCAACTTCATTTTTCCTTCCTGGAAAGTGAATGAAGACTTAACTTCATGATCTTACAAGGCTGTTTAAATTGTTAAAGGGCTTAGACAGTCCTAAAACAAAGCCTGTATGTAAAGGGAACATATGAATTTTAATGGCTGTGAAGGTCTCTTCTGTGAATTACAGTGTATTTGTAGGATGTCTTTTGACTGTAGTTAAAGCTGCTTAAAGAATCCAGGTACCTCTTTGTTATTTTATGTGAATGACCTATGGTCCAGAAGAAATATTCTTCAAATCAAGCTTAGCTTCAGCTCTTTGTCTCAGGTAAATGTCTGAGACATTTTACAAGGCAGGTAAGCAGGCAGTAAGAATCAAGAACTTTGGATTTTTGATAGAAGTTGTAAGTGGATAAAACTTTACAGTCACTACTGGTAGATTAACCCCCAGGCAATCTCTCCTACCATTGTCAAGAGGGAAAACAAGTTAAAAGCTTGAGTTAAATGGTTTGTATATAATACATTGTCCTTTTGAATAACTGATCTTGAATCCATTTGAATCAACGATATTACCTGTCATAAGGAACAACAGTTTTCAATATCAAAGCATCTCAAATAAAAGCCATTAGTCTTTTTTAAATAAAATGTGATTTCATTTGTGCTCCAAGCAGCAGAAGTCATACTGCTAACTTTACATTTGCTTAATGTGCCTTTTCCTTGCATACTTCTTTGCAACACTACTGCAGTAGCTATGGCTTAGCAACATCTCTTGTTAGACAATTCAGTAAGATTAGAGGGGAGAGAGCCCCAGTCAACGCAAGCATTTCCTATTTTGGCCCATGTGAAGCCTTCTGTTAGATGTCAGTTCAGGACATGATACCTTGTTTTTCTGTTGTTGGGATATTTTCCTTTCATTTGGCTCATTTTCTATGCATGAATTCAACAGGGAAGAGTCTGGGAAAAGAGTGTAGGAAAAAAAAAGGAGAAAAAAAAAGAGAGTTCCTGTCAATTACAGCAAATGCACAAGAAGTATTACTGTTAAATCAGAAGTAACTGCTGCTACCACACACCTGTGACTATTTGCCTTTGTCTCCCTATGTGTTTTGGTCTGCAGCCATCAATAGCTTGGACTCCACGAAGCAGTAGCAAAGGGGAGTGTGTCAGAGCAGCAGGCCAAAATTAAATTACAGCAACCTCAGGCTTTGCATTAAAATCTCCACTAAGCAATGGAGGCTTGTAATCGTCTGGATTTTCCTTAAAGACAATGGACCTCCATGCAACTGGCTACACTCAGTTAATTCATGCTGTCAGCTTCTTTTATTGGCTGTGGGGAATGCAGTATTGATTCTTGAACTCAACAGCAGCACAAAGAGCCACTAGTGCATGGTCAAAATGTAGCAATAAAGGGCTGGCAGCTTGAGAAAAGCAGCCATTCCATTGCACAAACAAGGTCAATTAGAGGACAGTGCAGCATAATATAAATAGCATTAGCAGCCCTCTTCAACCATGATGAGACCATGCTGGGAAGATGACAATAAATAAAATAGAGTTTAATGCAGAGTAAATACAAAAGCATTTAATGTAATTTAATTTAAAACCTTGCATCCCTTTGAAAGTACCATCAATTAAAAATACTTATCTTTTTTTTTTGCTGTTTTTTTTTTTTTTTTTTTTTTTCTTGTTTGTTTGTTTTTTTGTTTTGGTGTTTGGTTTTTTTGAGACATTCTTTTCAGGTAAATATCTATAAAAATTAATTATGTATACACATGGAACTGGATGGGAATTCATTGTTTAAGAAATGGTTAATTCTTACATTACAGATGTGGGATATTATGTCTGTCTGTATAATCTCCTATTTTTTATTAATACAAATCTTTCAGTGTCATTTGAGTGTAATAATAGGACAAAAGCATATCTGCATTTTTAGTTCAGAAGTTAAAAAAACTCGCAAAGGATCTTTATGTCCTTCTTTAAGGTCTTGCAATTATTATCTTTTTTTATATGAGAGACTTCTTATTATGCCACCTCAGAATTAATTACTAATGTAATATACACCATTCTGCTAACACATACAGTACCCTAAGCAAATTAGGCTCTTAAAATAGGTAACTGGCCTCAGATAGGAAACTGATAAACCTAGGCTGTATAAGAAAGCTGAAAAGGTTTCAAAGCTATTTGTTTAGACAGCAAAAGAAGCATTTGTTTCAAAGCCCTGTTAAATAACGAATGTGCTGAAAGCCAACAAAAGAATTGAGTATAGAGCACCTTTTAGGTGTGCAGTCTTACAAAATTTTTGCCAGTATAAACCTACTACTGGGCCCTTCCTCACTTTCTTGAGCCTTTTGAAGTATTCACATCAACTTTTGAGTGTACTTAACATTTATTAAAGCTGGAAGTAGCTGGACTGAGACTTGTGATGAAGGTTGAGCATGAAGTTATTGTGCCAGGTCTTATGTAGAATTATGCCTTGTACCTGTCAGAGTGTTGAATCTGCCACATCATTCTAAATATGGTATGTGTAAAACCTTTGAGGAATAGCAAGGTTTTCCTTGTTAAACAAATGGGTCTTCCAAATTGTTCTACAAGAAATTTCTTCCTACATTGTCAATGGAATTGGTAGGACCTCCTTGCCGCAGAGAACAAAAAAGATGCCTTCTGGACAGGCTGAAAGCACAGGAACTTTATTCAGCTATTAAGTAGTGTAATGAGTAGAATGTTGCTACTATTTTTAAGAGCATGAAATATCAATGCAGCTTGAAGGTGGTGAGGAAAGGAGGAATAAATTAGCTTAATATGATTCCTGCCAGCAAGGAAGTGCAAGGTAAAGGATTGCGGCTCTTAGTATGTATGTCCTACCTGGGATTTCAGTTTCCTTAATTAATTTTTTGAAGTTCTTAATTAATTTTTTGAAGTTGCTGATTTTTGTCAAATAAGGTAAAACCAGAAGATAAGCACAAAAGAAACGAGACATACAGCAATAAAATACAGTCAATACGTATAAAAAGTTCTGGTTTTTTTATCACAAGGAGAACTTTTTTTTTTAGACTTTTTTTCTGACCTTTGTTCTGGAGCCAAGGGAGATTATAGGGTAAAGTCCTCAGGCAAATAAATGCACCCAGTGACTTGTGACCAATTAGCTCTTGTGCATCTTTTTACTTCATGTTAGCCCCTCTTCCTCTTCAAGTAATTGGACTTACTTGTCTAACTCTAAGCAGTTGGACTTGTTTGGGATTTGCTCCTTCTCTGCAAGACAAGATTGACTAATAGTGTAATTAAAATAATCATTTTTAATAATAGTTTTTTGAATAGAATACCAATGAAGCTATTGCCTTTGAGTGTCCAGATAGAAAGGTTTTTTTCATCATTTAGAAGGCAGCTTTAAGTAGAATCAGCTTGTTCCAAAGGAAAATCAGGTAACCTATATGTATATCTCCCAAGCCAAAGCAGAATAATAGCTGTAGCAAGATTTATAAGAAGAGGTAGAATTTGTAGTTTTGTTTTGTATGATACATACTTTTTATTGGGGTTTTTTTGTGTTACTCAGGAATTATGGAGACCAAATAAATTTTGCTTGGGGCAATTCAGTAATTTTATATAGAAATTCCTTCTCTGTTTCTTAACTTTGGAACTGTAGAATATTTTAATCCAAGGGTTGAGAGAAGCAGAGCATTTCTTTGAGCTCTTTTGTATTCAGGGGAAACATTTAGTGGGACAATGTGTCTTGCTTCCTTGTACATGGCCATCATGTCTCAGTGATAGCAAAGTATTTCTTTCTTACTTCATCTCCTTTTTTGCTCACACTTTTTATCTCAGTGTTCCATAAAGGTCTATAAGTCTATCACAGACTATAATTGCTTCTGGAACATGTCCTAGGTGACTTCTTCTGACATGTAGGGAGGTGCTTCTAGAGGTTTACTTTTAACTCACTGTAAAGGTTTATATTCCTAGGAAGTAGAGAGGTGTGGTTCTATGCCCAGGTCATTCTCCAATGTCAGTGAGAGGAGATCAAGAAGCAAGAATACAAGTGGGTTACATTCTTCTGCATCATTCAAAAGAAGTAGAAGTCCACATAGGGCCTTTTATTCTCGGGCTAGTAAGTAAATAAACATAGGAAGCAGAATTTGCAAAACATTGGTTCTGTATCCTACTGAAAGAGACCAGCCTTTGAAATACGCACAAGTGCAACATCCATAACAGCTTTGAATGGAGTTGATTGTTTATATTTCTTATGAAACATAGGAATGTAATGGCTGAAACTGTGAGGGGTTCAAATATTCAGAACTGAGAAGACAGCATGCCCAATCCCCGTTATACCCTAAATAGCCTCTAATTTAGGAATGCAAATGATATGACAAGTCTACAGGAAAAACATCATGGTTTAAAAGTGCTTACAAGCACATTGGGGGAATTGCAAAAAATATTTTATCATGAGCCAACAAACTGTAGAAGATGAAAGAATTAGAGAGCCTTATATGTTTGCCTCAAAGGTTTTGAGTTGGAAAAACTCTTCAGAAGAATAGTGATTTTGTGTTAGTTTTCTAATATCTCTTAAAACCATTCCTTTTCCTCTTCCTCCACCATTACATGATCCACCTTCCAGAGTGGTACAAACAGCAGCAACCAGTGGATTCTCAGTTTCTTTGCCTCTTTGAAGTGCCTCATCAGAGTCACCAAAGTCATGTATCTTTATCATGCCTATGTTCATGAGAATGAAAGAGGAAAAGAGTACAATACGGCAACACTGCTAGGTTACTCTGACTGATTCTCAAATTACATTATGTGAACTGAGCTTCAGATTGTTCAGCATCTTTGTCAGTGACATCGACAGTGGGGTTGAGTGCGCCCTCAGGAAGTTTGCCGATGACACCAAGATGTGTGGTTTGGTTGATATGCTGGAGGGAAGGGTGCCATCCAGAGGGACCTTGACATGCTTATGAGGTGGGCTGATGCCAACCTGATGAAGTTTTACCATGCCAAGTGCAAGGTTCTACACCTGGGCCAGAGCAATCCCAGGCACAGCTACAGGTTGGGGAAAGAAGAGATTGAGAGCAGCCCTGCGGAGAAGGACTTGGGGGTGTTGTTCAATGAGAAAATGAGCATGAGCAGGCTTCAGTGTGTGCTTGCAGCCCAGAAAGCCAACCACATCCTGGGCTGCATCAAAAGGAGAGTGACCAGCAGGTCGAAGGAGGTGATCCTGCCCCTCTGCTCTGCTCTCGTGAGACCTCACTTGGAGTATCGTGTACAATTCTGGTGTCCTCAACATAAAAGGGATATGGAACTGTTGGAACAAGTCCAGAGGAGGGCCACGAGGATGATGAGGGGGCTGGGGCACCTCCCGTATGAAGATAGGCTGAGAAAGTTGGGGCTGTTCAGCCTGGAGAAGAGAAGGCTGCGTGGAGACCTCATAGCAGCCTTCCAATATCTGAAGGGTGGCTATAGGGATGCTGGGTAGGGACTCTTCATTAAGGACTGTAGTGATAGGACGTGGGGTAATGGGTTGAAACTTACACAGGGGAAGTTTAGATTGGATATAGAGAGGAAATTCTTTACTGACAGGGTGTTGAGGCAGTGGAATGGGTTGCCCAGGGTAGCTGTGAGTGCTCCATTGCTGGCGGTGCTCAAGGCCAGGCTGGACAAAGCCTTGGGTGATACGGTTTAGTGTGAGGTGTCCCTGCCCATGTCAGGGGGGTTCGAACTAGATGATCTTAATGTCCTTTCCACCCCAACTATTCTATGATTCTGTGGTGCCTTTGGAAGAATTGGTTTTGGATTCCCTTCAGAAGGTGATTTTCATGCCCAAGAGTGGCTTTAGGAAAGGGCTGTTCAGGAGGAGGTCTTCACCTTGTTTTTTTTCTCATCCTGGCTGTACACATAGCCAAAAGTGGGAGTTGTATGGTGGTAAAGGCTGAGAAACAAGAGCCTGCTTTTTTCATAAGGGAGCCAAACTGAATTCGTAAGTCTCACTGGGTGATGATACTTATAGGACAGCTGTATTGCTAGCATGCCTGTAGCTATTATTCAGTGCAGAAGATGACCCCAAAAGCCAGTTCCCATTTAAAAGAAACACTAGATTTCACAAATGGATTTTGCACTTTAAAAGAGAGGGAAAGTCTTGACACTTTACCAAAAAAAAAATCACTTCTGCTTTAGTAACCTCTCCACCCTTATGGATCAGAAGAATAGAGGATTCTGAAATGAGTTGTACAGAATCAGTTTGTTATATGATGTGAACCATAGACAGAGAATATTTGTCTTTTGCAAATGGGTCTAAAGAAGCTACTTTCTTCATTGTTTAAGCACATTTTGTATCTATGTTTTGCTCATGAATCCTGGTCTGGCTCCCAATGGTACTCTTGTAAAATATCCCTTAATGACTCTTTTCTTTCTGTGGGCTCTTCCTAAAATCTTTATATCAAGAAAGCCTTTTTATTTTTTGTTTTAGATGCATGTCTATAAACATTCAGACATCAAAACCTCTGCAGTAGTTTAAGCAATTTCATTAATGATAGAAGCAAATCTAGTGATAAGGTATGCCTATAAGATGATGAACAAAGATATATATTTTTAATTTGCATGCTATTTCATTAGGAAAGCTATAATACTGTTAGTTCAATAATACACAAAAAAAAATCTTATTAAATGTGTTGATAACTCTTCAAAAATGAATGAAAAGAGAAAAAGATTTACTCTTTTTTTTTTTTTTTTTGGAATATTTGCTCTGAACTGATGGTACAAAGGAAATAAGAATGGTAGCTCATTCCAAGTGACCAATCTTGGTACTCTCCTGTGCTTATAAGATGTATTCTGAAAATCTAAGAGCTAGGAGCTTTAGCAATTCCCAGTACCCCCTCAATGTCCTCTAAATAGCCTCTCTTTTCTTCTTTTGCCTGCTGAGAGCAATGGCTCCATTTCTAACCTTTTCTGGAAATATTAGAGTATGAAAAGTGGTTTATGAAAGAAAAAGAGAAAAACACCACAATCTTCTATTTTACCTGAATACCTCACACAGTAATCAGTATTTTAGATATCATGCTAGGAAGTACGGAGGCATCTTTAGATCCATGACATTTTCCCGCCTCTTCAGAAAAAATGTGAAGACCAATTTACCTGACATCTTTACAGATGTTGAAGATCCCAGAATTCTTTTCAAGTTGCATTGTTGTTCTTTAGAAGAAAACCTAAGTATTTAAAATCACAGCATCTTGAAATCAGGAAATAGTCAAGTCAATAATTTTTCCATGGCTTATATTTCCTAGCAAGTAATGCTCTCTACTCTGAGACAGCATAGGCTTCCTGAGATTATCCTTGAACGTACAGGCAATCAGATAATGCACGCAGTTTATCTAAAGCTGGTCAAACAGCATGGTATTAAAGAGGAGTATATATTATAGTTAAACACAATGCCTCAGTAGTTGTTGGACAGGAAATGAAAGAAACAGTGCTGTTAAATGCCAAAGCATGCCATTATTGGACAATAATATGTAAGTGAAATGCATTATTATGATTATAAATAGGTCATTTCTAAAGGAAATATGCTAGATGCAGATGGAAATAACAAATAGTGTAAAAAGAAATGACCTTTAACAGAACAAAGAGCAGTAAATAGAAAAGACTGCATAAGACTTCTCTTGGCTAAAAAGAGGAACAGTCGTTGTTTGTCAGGGCTGTGCAGGGGAAGTTGCACGTCTCTTGCCTGTTGGTTTGTCTGAATACGGTTGGCTGCAATTTGCAGTGCATGTCCATGGTTTGTGCAGGCTAGAAAGTGCATAGAAAAGGACTGAATATCCAGTTATTGCCTTTGGCTGTTTATCACTGCTGAATCCAAACAGAGAATGGATGGGATTTAAAACAATGTAAGAGAATCCAAGACACCCTCGACCCCATTAGCAGAGATAATAAAGGTGTCTCGTAAATCTACTTGTGTACATCATCCTTCAAAGTGATGCTTAAGCAGTTCTTTCGTGGATATTTAGCCTCAGGAAGTAAAAGAAAGATGATTTTGCTTCACCTAAAGAGCTAGGATTATAAACTGGGGGTGTATGTTACGATGTAGACTGAATTTAACTTTATTTTTCTGACATTCACAATAAACAGTCATTTCTCACTTAGTGATACAAGGATGGATGGTAGCTACCAATATCATCAAGAATGAAGACCCAAAGACCTTTTTCATTAAACAGAAAAGTTCAAATTTCTGTATAGAAATATTTTAAAACCAAGAGCAAGCCATAAAGCCCCGGAAGGATTTGGTAGGAAATATAGGGTGGGAACATAGCATAAGAATCAAAGTTAGCTTATGAAAATTTACCATTTTCTTTCAAATTAGTCTTCAATTTATCATCCAGTGCTACATGGAATACTAAATTTAAACAAGAATTTGGTTTTAAATTATTACTATACCCAGCCACAAAAAAATCACTCCACCAGTGAATAGAGCTTCCTAAAGGACATATCTTCATACATTTTGTCTCAAAAGTTGTGCAAGACATCCTTCTAGAAACAGGTCCAGTCTGAAACAAGCACATCTGCAATTCAGTGCCAAGTAGCCACTCTGAACTGTAGGCTTGGAGCTGCCATTACAGTACCATTAAAGAGACAAGAAAGCTTTTGGCAAGAGCTTTCCAATTTTGGCTCATATGCAAAAAGTGTATAACATTCTCTGATTTTCAATGTTTAAAGAAAATGTTGCATTTTTCTATAGCAGAAATTATTTAATTCATTTTTTCAATATTCCTGTCATATGAAATCACATGTATAATAATGGATTTATTCACCCATATATATTCTTATTTGAAGGGATCCAAAGGGTTCACCTTTCATATATTTCTAATACTCCTCCCCTTGAAAAATAGTGTGTTGTAAGTATGGTATTGATTCAGCACATTCCATTTTTATTTGCGATTTCAAACCATTCTTTTAAAAAGTCATTAAGGAATATCATATTCGTGAAAGCCCGGGTTTACTGTCCTAGAAACTGATGCTCTCTAGAGTGCAAGCCGCCTTCAGTCGGTAATGGTAGACCAAGGTTTTGTCACAGGTCGGAAGATCCTTTAGCCACATTGTGAGCATTTGTGGTTTATACCCACCCTAATTTGTCAGGCTGTGACCAAGAAAAAGTATGCCGATGCTATTAATTGTTTCGAACTGACAATGTTATTGCAGTAAAGAGGCCTGCTTATATGAACCACTAAGTAGCGTGAGAAATAGGGTGTGAGTTATCTTCAACCTGGGAACTTCCAGATCAGTTTTCCTTATCTGCATAAGTTCAGACCACTGTTAATGCTCTGATAGTTTCATTTCATTTGTGCTTCTGTTTTATAGCTTTGCTGTATTTGTGTTTCTAGCACTGAGAACAACAGCAGTTTGAGCCTTCCTTATGGTAAGAAACTCTTGACTCTTTCTGTGGAAATGAATTACAAATGGTTCTTAAACTGTAAAGACTGAGTGGAGACACATATATACATACGTTCACGGACTATACTGCTCAGTGTAAAAGCTCTGCTATCCATTCATATCAACGACTGACATAGTAAAAGGTATTGCAGTTTTAGACCTGCAGATTCCCATAGCATTGACCAACCAAAGATGAAGCCTGCAAGAGATGAGAAAAGTGTAGAAAATACCAAACAGTTAGAGGAGGTGGAACTGTATTCAAACTTAAACAGGGGAAGTTTAGATTGGATATGAGGAAGAAATTCTTTAAAGTAAGGGTGGCGAGGCACTGGAATGGGTTGCCCAAGGAAGTTGTGAATGCTCCATCCCTGGGAGTGTTCAAGGCCAGGTTGGATGGGGCTTTGAGCAACCTGGTCTAGTGGAAGTTGTCTCTTCCCATGGCAGGAGGATTGGAACTGGGTGAGCTTAAGGCCCTTTCCAACCCAAAACATTGTATTATTCTATTCAAATACACAAGACAATGTTCAGTGGCGTTTCATAAAATGAAAGTTACACTAGTTTTTCACAATGTGAACTATACCGTGAAACCCATTGCCACTGCAAGTTACAAAGATCAAAAATTCAGCAAAATTAAGAAAGGAATCAAACTTTATAAGTAGAACAGTTCAGTCCAGTGTCAGGCTAATTAGCTATAAGCATGTGATGTAATGAGTGTTAAACTTAACACTTTGGGATAAAGCAGTCTTGATTCTGTTATTAATTAGGAAGAGACTTATGGTGTGAGTCAGATAACTTTTATGAGCCAGCTGCTGGATTTTTAAATCTCCCTCTGGAGAGCTTAGTGTTTCCAAATAGTATATGAGAATAGGTGGAACTTATTCTGACCCAGGATGGAAATTCACATGTTTATGTCTACCTAAATATTTTTTTTTATATTAGAACAACAACAAAAAAATTGACCATTACCACATTTGACCTTTAAGGCTAAATACAATTAATGAATTCTTCTGAAGAAGAATTTCCAGTTGTAGAAAACAGAACAATTTGATTTTTAAGAAGTTCCAATCTTATCAGCTAAAGAAAAATAGCATTTAGCTGCAGATATGTTCATTAATTTCTCAATGTACACAAACAGAAATCCCATTTATTCATTAAATAACACTAAAAAACTCCAAACATGCAGTTGCCGACTTTTTTATTATTTCTTTGATTTTACTTTATATGTCTTTAAGCAGGTCATTAAGATAATGGCACTACTAATACTCATCTGAATATGGGCTGTCTTCTTTGATGTGCTTAGAAATATGCTGGTCTGTATGAAATTAAATAGTAACACCAACACCCACAGTAAGAAGAAAAAAGTGAGCATATGAGAAACATTTCCTTAATAGCTGTGACTGTTTGTGAAGGCTAAAATTACTCAGTAAGTTACAAAAAGGTCACAGATCACCTCATTTATTTAGTACCATGAAAACATCCCTTTATTCAGGAGAATGCCTGCAGTCAAAGCTAATTATTACCACCATATTGCATAGTTTTTTCTCTATGGTATGTAGATGAGTGAAAGCATTGTAAACAAGCATCAAGCTCCAGGATGATCATAGCAAGAGCGAGGAAATGAACAGCTATCTTTCAAATCTCATTTTCAAGAGCTGTGTAAATGAAGATTAGGAGAAATAATGCTTCTGTATCTTTAAACTCAGCTATTAGACTTTTATTGTCTTTACTAATTTCCAAGGTAAACCGGACTCATGTTTTTGTTAAAGATGTATAATTACATGATAAACAGTCAATGACTTCATATGTATATTTCTGGGACTCAGGACTCAGCCAAGGTCTCGCTAGTGACAGGATTCAAAATTTCTGTCGGTCTGCCCAGCAGACAGCACTTCCAACAGAGAGCAGAAACCTCTAGTAACGGATTTGCAAGCCCAAAGAAGAGGTAAATGCTCCATCCCTGGCCGTGTTCAAGGCCAGGTTGAACAGAGCCTTGGGCAACACGATCTAGGGTGAAGCATCCCTTCTCATGACAGGGGGGCTGGAACTAGATGGTCTTAAGGCTCTTACTAACTCCAACCGTTCTATGATTCTAGGATTCATTTGTTTTGATCCCAGAAGCCATTATTTTTATAACTTCAGGATAGTGCTTTAGAAAGACTCTCACAGTTGCAGCATAAAAACTTCATTCTTTAAGGATCTGAGCACTATGACTCTATGCAGCAATTCACATTAATAGTTGCTTACGTTTAAGTACTTGTCCTGAGTTCAGCAGTAGAAGTCATTTTTCTCCTTAGTAGCTGGTGCAGTGCTGTGTTTCTGACTTTTGGCCTGGGAACAGCATTGATAACACCGATGGTTTTAGTTGTTGCCCAGTAATGTTTTTTCTGACCGAGGACTTTCTGAGTCTCATGCTCTGCCAGGGAGGAGGGGAAGACGGGAGGAAGCAGAGAGAGCTCACCTGACCCAAACTAACCATACCACAGCACATCATTCCCACTATATAAACTGGGGGCAGTTACACAGAAGGGTTAGATCACTGCTTGGGTTGGGCTGGGTATCAGTCAGTGGGTGGTGAGTGGTTGTATTCTCCCCCCTTGTTATTTCCCTTATCATTATTATTATGGGTGGTAGCAGCAGTGGTTTGTGTTATACCTTAGTTACTGGACTGTTCTTATCTCAACCCGTGGGAGTTCCATTCTTTCAATTCTTCTCCCCATTCCTCCACGGGGGCAGGGAGGAAAGGTGGTGAATGAGCGAGTGGCTGCATGGTACTGAGTTGCCAGCTGGACTTAACCCACAACACTACTTAAACACTGGTTTCTTACTGATTTCAGTAGTATTTCACACGTTTCAAGTGAAGATTCAGCTTAAGTGTCTTTATCGATAAGAAAAAAATTTGCTCAGTGTCTTGCATGACTGAAGGATAAATTTCAGACAAGGAAAGAAGCTGGTAATCTTTATTCTCTCTAGACCTCAAAATACAGCTTTTTAGAGAATCATTGTAGTTTTTTTGTACACTTTCAAATGATGCAGTTTTATTTCCTATTTTTTGTGGAAATGTTACTGCCTAATTTCTTTTATTGCATTATTTCACTAATGTTTTATTAGAAATGACTCTGTGTATGGCTGAAAACTTTTTGGTTGCATGGCATTTCTACATTCTTTCATGGTTCAAACAGATACTTGCATTATATCCCTCATCCTTGATAAAAACTATTTTGTAATTTAACAAGTAAATCTGATAATTATTTTACACATTAAAACGGGGTATTCTAAAAAAATTGACATTTTAATCACCTTTTCATTGTTTTTGTCCCATGTGACAATGAGGTAATGCAAAATTTTCAGAGTTTCTATATAAATCAAAATATCTTTTTTCATGGACTTGATTTAGAAACAGAGGTTGCAATTAAGAGAATTAATGACTGTTCTATCAAGCCACCATGCTCATATAGGCTACTGGCATCCTTAGGTAACCCCTAAATAGGAACGGGTAATTCAGGACAGCTTTTCTTCAGGATTTGAGTACAGTGACTTTATTAATTGCTATAACCGCGTTTTGAAGGAAACAGTATGTTAAGAGTTCTCTCTGCTAGGCAAACTATCATAGCAGAGGGACATGGGACTACAGCATTGTTCTTGGTTCTATAAAACTACTGGATATTTCAGTCAATATTAGTGTGTTTCAGAACCACAAAAACAGATTATTCACAAGTCCTTATACAATTCTTTTTGCTGTTGTAAGTACGTTTCAGTGAATATTCAAAGAACGCTTTTCCTTTAAAACAAGACTTTCTTCTATATCTACATTTTGATTACATTTAAGCACATTAATTCTGTACTTGCACATTGCTATTAACCCTTCTGATTGATCATATGGCAATAATATTGGTTTGGTTAATTTTTTGCTAATTTTAGTAGCAGATCAGAAATATTTCAGGCAATAGCTTGTGAATTTACTAAATGATACATGTTTTTTATTCTTAAACTAATTTTGATATTCAATTAATGTACATATTCTAATTTAATACCAAACTGTGGGCTTTTTTGTGAAAGACCAGTTTCTCAGAATTTTATATCTCATATCAGTTGATCTGCTGTTAATGCTAATTTAACTGCAGTAAATTTATTATTGCTTGTACAAATCACTGGAAATATGATGCATTTGCATTCTTTACAGGAGTTTTTATTTTTATATTATATGAAATATTTAATAATTTTAAAAAAAAATTGAGTTCCTGGTGAAAAGATTATATTACCATGGAGGCAAGACTGAATGTATTTATGTGTGTTTTGAAGAGAAATAGGTATACTAGCTTTATCTCTAAATTTGGCATTATACATTTAAGAAATTAAAGGCCAAAGTTATTCTTCAATGAAAATTGGATTTTGTGAGGTAATGATCAAGTGAGGTAATGAACAAGTAAGGTGAAGAACAAGAGAGGGCTTTCAGTATCTCCTGGTGGAGCCATTGCTGCAGAATAGTTTGATGGTGGAGTGTCTCCTGCACATTTCACCTTTCCATTTCCTCCTACCTCTGCCCCAATCACTACTACAGCTGTAGAAATAATGCTCTAAGCAGTGCCCATTTTATTATAAAAGCCAACTTTACCCCACACTGTGGTAGTTCTAGGAGAGTAAAAGGCAGCAGAAAAAATATTTTAGAGAGACAAAAATGTTTCTGTATAGGTCAGATCATTTAAAGTAAGATGACAGATAATAAAAGGCTTAAATACTTTTTTATGTTTGTGATATTATTTGGACACAGTGTCACTAGAATAGGGGGAAAAAAATTTCTGACAGAGTACACCTGAAAATCATAGCAGCACTGAAGGTATTAACTTAAGTGTGGGAAATGTAATGGTCTTTTTGCCTTTCGTTTGTCGATTTAAGTGTGCTTTCAAGTTTCTCTACTCACAGTATTTAATATTTTTTATCAAGTTAATAGAAAATTTCCATCTACCAATAGTTTTATAGCTTAACTGCTGGATGAGAACAGATCAGATCTGGCAACCATTAGTAAGCATCCAATGGCCTCTTGGAAAATGCCTACTCTGTCATGTTCAGAATGTTATCATCTCATACTTTTTTATGTGGCACTTCCATGTGCTGAGTCCATGCATGTGTTCCTAACACCTGTATAACAGGACACCAAGTAGAAAAACGCAGAAGTATGCAATCCTTGCACTTTGCCTACATCAATGTAAGTTTGACAAAGATTGGTGTACCTGTGCAAATTCCATTTTTAAAAACCTTTGTTTATAAATAAACACTGGATTAGTGAAAAAATATTTAGGATTTGAGCCTTATAAATTATTTCATTGTATCCTGTAGAAACAAAACCTAAAAGCAACCAATACCTACAATGCAGCTACGAAGGGGAAAAAATGCTTCACTGCTATTTGCCTGTAATTGGCATCAAGCATCACAATGTACATGTAACTGGGTCTGTACTTGTATTCTTCAAGGGTTCTGTGCTATTTCTACTTGAACCCATTTATGATATGGTTCAGCTCAGCAGTGCCAGCTACTTCTTGTTATGCAGTTGAAAAACTGTGACCATTAAAAATAGGATACAGTGTGATTTTGTTTTGTAGCACTGCATGGAAAATCAGTTGCTGTTCATAACAGCTCTGTGGTTGGTTGATTTAAAGCAGGAGGGCAACTTCGAATTGAGAAGCAGACAGTCCATGAAAAAGGATATTGTATCTTTAAGGCTTTCTGACTGATTGGGTTTAACTGCTCTGCTCAGCAGGCAGTAATTAGACAGTAGCTTTGCTGAGAAACTTAAAGCAGAAGCTGTGTTGCTCTGTGCTCTTGAATAAAAAATAAAAAAACAAACAAACAAACAAATAATAATAAAAAAACCCTGGATTCAAACAAATGGGATTTTTACTCTTTTTTAGCCAGTATGGGAGCAAACAGAAAGCAGACCCCTAGAGGCTCCTAAAGTTATCTTCCCATGCAGATCATCTCTAGGGAGCTGTGGTGCTTGAGAAAGGAGGCAATGAGAACCATTATAGAAGCACATGACACTATTGCTGAAGGTCAGAGTGGTAGTGGAATAAAAGAGAAGCTGCTGATACAAAATGACATGGCTGCTGCATCTTCTGGGCCAGTTCACAATTTTGATTGGAATGTAGCTCAAATGCTTCGTGAATGTGATTAATAAAAAAAAGTACATAATAATGATGATGGCTGAACTGGTGCTTCCCCAGACTACTGCAGAGCAGGAGAGAATGGGAATCTCAGATAAAAGGCAGCAAACAAAATATGCAGTTACTGCTACTGACTGCCAAACAGTTTGATTTTAAAATACTATTGCAGATTTGTGAAGTGGACATTGTAGTGTACTGTTGCAAACACTGAATGCAGAAATGAGTTGTTAACCTTCTCCTTCTGAGCATTACAATAATGTATCAATTTGTGGAGGAGAGTTCCACAAAGTTAAGATATGGTTTTGTCATAAACAGCATAGGAGCTTCAGAAAAGCACTCTTCGCAATCACACTTCTACTTTCTGTTGTTGCTTTTTTGATGTTTGTGCTTGGATATGTCACCAGTTAATGGCAAAATGGTTTTTGAAAAGACTTGAGATTCTATTGCCTTTTATTTATACTACTGCCTCTTTAACCACGGTTTGTTGGGTTTTTTTTGAAAAAAGATAGTTCATTAGTTTATTTGATGCCATTTTATTGCTTGGAAATGAAGTAATCTGCTACCGCATAAATTAAACCTGTTTTGATTTGACATCAGGTAGTAGATGTTGCCAAAGGATCACATTATAAGTATGATGAGCATTAACCTACATAGCCTAAACTTCTTTGTGAGGTCCAGTAAAACTCGTTTGATGACTACGACTCTAATCCTGAATAGAACTGCTCTCTATAGTTCAGGCACCAGTTCTGATAACTTTGAGGTCAAGTCATTAAGGTAAACCTCCTTCTGCAAACTCTGTGGTTTGATAAATCTTTTTTATTTTATCTCCTTCATTCAGATGCTAACAAGAAAGTAAATTGGTGCGTAAGTTGGCAAGAACATTGGCTGAGCTACATGCTTTCTCATGGGACCATTGTCCTGAGGTTTGTAGTTTTTGAAAAGATTTGATCTGAGTAAATTATGAAAGCTTATCAGAATTCTTTGACTGAATGTTTGTAAGAGCCAGAACTGCTTTCCAATTACAACTAGGCCTGCAACAGAAAGATGGATTCAATGCTGCTGCCTAAACCACCCATCTTTATTTCCTGTCTTCAAGGTCAATCTATTTTGTATACTTCATAGATGCTCTTTGAAACTGGCATATAAAGAACAACGAAGATTAAATTGCCAAAGTATTTTTTTCTAAGTGACAATGAGCCTAATTCACTGTCAGTTTAACGCCAGGTGTTTTTTTCCCCCTAATATTAAGTTCTTCAAAAATGTAGCTGTGTAGGACACTTCACAGGGGCTTAACGTAGGGAAGAAAATGATTGTGTTAAGTCAAATAAAATGAATAATTCATTACATCATATTTTGTAATCTTGGTGTTAAGCATAAAACCAGTGGTTTATTTTTCAGCAAAATGTTTTTGTGTCATTTCAGACAGCATATGATACAAAACAATAACTGCATACATAATGCTAAAAGCCTACAGGCAAAGAGGGTCCTGCTTGATGCTTCTGGCTTCACCTTGAATGTCACAATATCCATGCTTTGAGGTAAAGTCTGAGTGCTCATCTTCCCTGCCAATCTTCTGGGGCCCATGTTGTGTTTGTCTTTTAATTTGATTGTAAAATATTGCCCCAGCTCTTTACCACAAATTTAAAAATCAGTGCTTGCATCTTTCTAAAAAGATGCACCTCTCATTTCTATCTATGGTTGCTCTACTGAGAATAAACTACTCAAAGTGGAAAGTCTTTTCCTGTTTTTCTGTTACATGTCTCCTTCTCTCCCTTTCTCTTTCACATGTGCATGTGCACATGTCTGGACATAGGTAAATGCTATGTGTATGTATATATATGCACATGTATATATATATATGTACGCATGTATGTACGCATGCATATGCATTTATATTGCTGCAATATTTATATAGTTAATAATACAGCAGTTGTAAGTTATATAAAAGTTAATATAATATGAAATTTTCCCTTTTTTCAAAACCCAATATATTTATTTCTAACATTCGTCCACACCTTTTCTGACCTGGATTTTTTTGGTTTTGCTTTGTGTGTGCAACCCAATGTTATTTGTTGTTTAATTTTGTTATCTAGTGAAGTCTCTCTCTTATCAAGGTGGGAATACTCACTGGAGGGAAGTTGTTTTGCATCGTAAGTAATTGTCGCAGTTTCCAAATCAGATCTTTTTTGACAATGTCCTTAGATGGGCTGATTATTATGCTATATTCCAGGCTGAAATAATTGTGCACCTGGACCATCTGCTTCTGCCTTTTCCAGCACCTTCCCATGGAGAGCTCCAGGGCACTCAGTCAGGGCTGTGGCAGATTCCCACCGAGGTGTCCACGCATCTGTCTTGTGGGAAAGGACAGACTCTCCCAGTGGATTTCAAAGCTGTTTAGCAAAGAATTTCCCCTTTCTAAGAATAGTAGCCTTTAATAGCATATATTTTCAACAACAGAAAACATAGCATCCTTGTCATGTAACAAAAATATCCACTAGATATAGTGCAAATCTTATGAAGGCATTCTGACTGGATTTTAAATTTAAAATAGCTGTCGATTAATTGCAATAGTCAGTCATTTCCAAACTAGATTAAGAAACTTGAATACTTTGAGAACAATATATGGGTACTAATTTCAAAGGAGGGTACAAATTTAGCCATTTCTGATTAATATATACTCTCAAAATGTAGCAGGATGAATTTAATTCATTTTCTGGTGTTCATGTCATTTAAAAATGGTTTTAGTGAATTACTATAGAAAGCATATCTTACTCTTTTAATTAATCTTTTGTTTAAAGAAATGTTTTTACTGAAGATACTAAAGAAGAGCATTATAAACATGCTCAGGCAAAAGGTAATAGATTTGGAGTTTAATTGTGATGTTCTGTTAGGCATTTTTAACGGAAAACCTGATGACCCAATTATACAGCAAAAGTGGAAAATCAGGACACAGTATCTGGATTTGAATATAAAAATGCTGAGATGCATAATACATAAGAGTTTGATATCTATTCTACTTCTTGTCAAGGAGGTATAAAATTATCGAGAATTAACAGACCAGAAATCAGACCCTGGAAAAAAGCTGCGCATTCTGGAGAGGAATATAAATTATATTTTAACTTAGAATAGTAGCCTGCCTCTCCAAGCAGTGCAGAATCAGTATTTTTTAAATTTTCCTGCGCTGACGTCTCATTTTTTTTTGTGCTATCACTGTTCCTAGTGGCATCAGCAAGATCTTCACAGGGCTAACCCTCTGCACTATTGAAAGCTAGCTACAAAATTAGCCAGTTTGATAAGAGATTTTCCAAGATACCTGGCATCACTGAACTCAGTCAGGAGCTGAATGGGCTTTTTAGCTTGAAAATCTTCCCTTTCTAAGCTGTAGTCCCCAGACTAAGGTCCTATCAGGCTTTTTTGTGATGCCATGGAAAATAAGAGAACGACTTAAAGGACAATAGCATCTATGTAGTTTTTTCAGTTCTCAACAGCAATGCTAATAATGTATTGGTGTCTACTAGAACCTATGATGACCCATAGGAAAGACTATTCATGCTCCACCAGGACAAAAAGATTAAGAATGACTGCAGCATTCATTTCTTTCTACTTCTTTTCCTAAAAGAGAAATATAGTTAAAAAAAAAGGCTCTGAGGATGCAGGAGCAGATACAAGTAAAATCTTTTATCTTCAGTGTGTCACAGACAACACAGAAGAAAAGTGCTTCGTTCAGTAAGAGTCACTTTGGTTCTTAAACGTTGAAGGATGCAGTAATGCGAATGCGACTGTGCAGATGCCGTTATTCAGGCGAAATGAAGCTGCTGCGCTCAGGACTTAAAAAAAGATTCCGAGGGAAATATGCAGATATGTGAGAGTATGAAATTGTCCAGATAACTTAATGCCTTGAGGGACATGAATTTGAAGTTATCTGAGCTGGTACCAAACTGTGTGCTTGGGACGGTAGGCCGCAGGTCTTTGTTAGCTAGCCATCCAAGCCTTGCTTTGCCCTCTGCCTCTACAGATAAAACGTTAGCCACTGAGTAAAAGTCGATGCCAAGAATATCACAGCTACAGCTAGCCTGTGAAGCACCATTTGGTGGTATTATTTTACACAAATTTTGTGTAGAAAATCTGTCTCATCTTGACCATACTGTCAGCACAAAATCCCATTATTTTATATCCAGCTTCATACGATGTTTATTTCTTCCAGCTCTTCATGTGGCTATTATAGACCACAGACATGCCAGTATCAATTTCAGTTTCATTATGATCTACATAATTAAGTGCAAATACTCAAAAATTCGTTAGCTTAGCAATTCAGGTTGTAGCGGGATTCTGGAGGAACCACTGCAGCGGGAACAGCTGACTGTTGTACTTCCCTTGAGAGAAGCTGACAGTCTTAACTTGTGACCTTCAGAAGTATAGCCATTCTTAAAAGCTATACAGTTTCCCCAGTGGCTCAGAAATTAACATCAATTACACCAATACAGAGAAAAATTGGGAAACACACTAAGAGAACTATGTGTTAAAATCATCAGCTCTTTAGTGACCTAAAAAATACAAAAGAAATAATCCATGAAGTGGAAAGTATTTCACATGACTACAAATGAATATGAAAGAATAGCAGAAGCTATTGGAACAAACTCAGATGTGCTGAGGGACAAACCAAGAAACTTTTCACAAGGTGCATAAAGGGTAAGAAGAAAGTAGTTATAGTAAGAGCAAGGCAAGGAAATTAAGTCCACTTCTTGACAGAGATTGAAAAACTGAGACTAACACATTTAATTCATTTCTGATGAAGTCTGCACTATACATACTATGTGCAGTCAGGAAGTTAGTACTACTAACACCAAATAAAGATGCAAGATTTCAGGATAAAACAAGAACAGTTTAGAAAAGTACTTAGATAACACAGACATCAGGCCTGGGCCTAATAAAATATAGATGTAGCTGAAGCATCTTTGGAGTATTTTCAGACATGAGAATTCAGAATAGAGAAAAGCAAATGCAAATACTATGAAAACAAGGCAAAAAAGGACCCAAGAAACTGCACACTAACCAGCTTTACTTTACTTCTCTGTGAGATACAGTCTCAGACAATAAAACAAATTATTTACAGGCACTTCAAAGAACATAAGAAGGTGTTCAGCCAGCATGGTTCAAAGACAAATCATGTTGCACCAGTTCACCTGTGAGTCAGTATACTGGGCAGTGCGCTGGATAGAAGAGAACTAAATAAGTGCTGTCTTACACAACTATATCATAAAGATGCTGTACAAAAGTCTTTGAATCCAGATACATGAAAAATTGATCAAAAAAGTATATTGAGCACTTACCAGTTTGGTACTACTCCACATTTTTATTATTAATCTGGAAGATGCATTAGACAGAATTTTGCTACTTAAATTTACAGGAAACAGTACTGTGGGAGGGGCTGCAAGCATGCCAGAGGATAGGATTAGAACTTCAAATTATCTGGGGAAATCATGTAGAAAATTCAGTAAGCAGAAATGTAGAAGTCTGTTCTTATATATGATGAACTGTATAAATATCAGATATGAAACAATGGGCTTGGTTTCAGATGTGTAGCAATATTCCGGGAGACTTACTGGGTCACAAACTGAGAATGAGTCACCAGTGTCTTGATAGAGTGAAAAAAGCAAACACTATAGAATGCATATATAAACAGTAGTGAGTAATGATCCTAATCTATTCCGTATACACTAAAATTAAACTGTGTTATGATTTCAGAAGAGCAAATAAAAATTTAGGAAAAAAAAATGTCCCAAAAATATTGAAATAACTTATTTAACAGTTAGAAGATAAGAAGGAGGAAGATACATAGAAATTAGGTAAAGGGAGAGGTGTGTAGTAATTCCACCACCCATTATTTTTACAGATAGGTTAGATGAATTTCAGCAAAAAATTATATCATTCTAGTTGATACCATTTTGTGGCTGGGAAGTGAAGTCAATGACATGTTAAAATTCCTGCTAACCCTTTTCTATGATTTTTTTGTTAAATATAGGAGGAATTTTAGTTTTTTGACAAGGGCACTTAAGTGTTTCAAGAATAAGCTGAAATTTCTAGTGTCTGTGTGAGCAAAATCTGAGTTGTTCCTATTAAGTAGTGAATTAAATTGAAAATTATAAACCTTTGCTGATTCATGCATGAATGTTCCATTGTTTTGTCTTTGGTAGAACCTCTTAAAGCAGAATCTAATTTTTTCAGCTTTGAAAACTACAAGGAAGTAAGATGTAAATGAGGTAAAGTAGCTTCACTGTTGCCTGTTGATCTGTAACATGGGCATAAACAACTTCTACAGATTTCTTTTTCTTGGAGGAAGGGATGTACAGTGTTTCCTAGGGCTTTTTAATGAATTAGGTTATTGCAGCAAGTAGTGTAGGATATGCAAAATGATTAAAGTAGCCATTCCAAGACACAGATCTCTTTAGGCAGATCAGCCTGGCCAGGACTGGACAGGTTATAACAGAGAGGAACAGCCCAGGTATGAATAAGGCTGCTCTGTCAGTGGGTGGCACTGCTATTCTGTAGGCACTGAAGTAGATTCATAGAATCATAGAATAGTTAGGGCTGGAAAGGACCTTAAGATCATTTAGTTCCCACACCCCTGCCACGGGCAGGGACATCTCCCACTAAACCATGCCACCCAAGGCTCTGTCAAACCTGGCCTTGAACATCGACAGCGATGGAGCATTCACAACTTCTTTGGGCAACCCATTCCAGTGCCTCACCACCCTTACAGTAAACAACTTCTTCCTCATACCCAATCTAAACTTCTCCTGTTTAAGAGTAAACCCATTACCCCTTGTTCTCTCACTACAGTCCCTAATGAAGAGTCCCTCTCCAGCATCCCTATAGGCCCCCTTCAGATATTGGAAGGCTGCTATGAGGTCTCCACGCAGCCTTCTCTTCTCCAGGCTGAACAGCCCCGACTTTCTCATCCTATCTTCATACAGGAGGTGCTCCATCCCCCTGATCATCCTCATGGCCCTCCTTTGGACTTGTTCCAAAAGTTCCAAGTAGATCAAGGTGACAGCCATTCAGGACTGTAGGTGTGCATTCATGGAAGCAAGATAAGATGCCTATGGGTATTTTCTTGTGTTGCTTATGAAAAATGTGGGTTGACTTGTCCACATTCAGTTCTCTGGCCATTGTTACTCTTGAGTGGCATTCAGAAATGAAGCTTAGACACAGACATCTTGCCAAATACCTGTAAGTCAATGTTTGCCCATCTCTCTCTGACAGTTCACCAGTTTTTTTTCTGGGAAGCTGTGCATATCCTCACCTCTCACCTTCTACTATAGCAGCTGATCAGCAGGGAATTTGGTGGAATCACAGAATGATTGAGGTCGTAAGGGTCCTCAGTACATCATCCAGTCCAAGCTTCTTGCTCAGTGCAAGGTCAGCTAGGACTAGTAAGGTTGCCCAGGATTGTACTGACTCAGGTTTTGAATGCCTTTGGAAATAGAGACTCAATAACCTCACAGACAACCTGTTCCAGTTTTCATCTGCAGTCACTGAAAAAAGGCTTTTTGTTATGTTCAAGTTGCATTTCTGGTATTTCTGTTTGTGCCTATTGCCTTTTATGTGTTCATAGGATACTGCTGATTAGAATCTGACTTCACTTCTCTACTGTCTTGCATCAGGTATTCATATGCACTGACAAGGTCCCCCATGAGCCTTTTCTTCTTCAAACTGAACAGTCCCAGCTCCCTCAGCTTCTCCTAGTGAAAGAAATGCTTCAGTCCCTTCGTCATGTTAGTGGACCTCTACTTTAGTCCTGTATGACTATGTCTCTCTTGTACCGAGACCAGCACTCCAGGAAACTGAAGGTCAGCAGTAGCTGATTGAGAGTGGCTTGGACCTTACCTTTACCTTTTGCTTCCTGTCCCATGAAAAGTGAACAATGGGACTCATCATGAGATGTGTTACTATCCAGGATCTTTAATAAAAAGGATGACTCTTAGGCAAAAAAAATACAAAAAATTTTGTAGTTCTTCTGAAGGAGAGAAAAGGTCGTTGGCTGTTTCTAGGTATAAAATGAGCATTTTTGTAGACACAGGGATTTCTGGTAATTTGTCTTAACAAAAAATGTATGATGAGTTTTAGAATAGCAAAACAAACCCAAAATAAAATGCTCAAATTGAATCGGTTCAGTTGGATTTTAAGGTCCATTTAATATATTATCAAAGAAATCTGCAATAAACTCTTCTCCCTGAAGCTCCAAGTTACACAAGACTTAAACATATCCCTTAATCATCACTGGGTTGCTGATTCAGCCATGTATTGACAACTTTCCATTTGTTTCTCCTGCTAATGACTTCTGTGATTCAGTGAGAAGAAAAGGAAGCTACTTACTGTTATGTTCAGATGTATGCATATGGAGGTGTATACACGCATATATATGTATTTAAATATATATAGACTACAAGTATAGAAACTTGTTGCACTGGAATTTCCTCAGTGTCTCAAACTGTTTCATTCAGTCAGTTGAACAATGTAAGAATATTAGCTGCAAAATAATGACAGTTAGGTGGAAAACATCGTCAATAATTAATCACCTGAATAAGGGTATTCATTCTCAATAAATATTTAGAAGGATGTATAGAAACATCATGCTGCTCTACTGTACATCCAAGGATTTGCTAAATATGAAATTCAAAGCACCTTAGGTGATAACATCAAATAGTACAATATGTCAAACAAGCACAGCATCCTATGCCTATTTATTTCTAATTTTGCTTGGTGCTGAATGCTTTCACTGAAAAATGTTCAACCCCCTCAGTTTTTACTGACTTAGCATTTGGCATATTGAAAGTGCTTTGTGTTTACCTCATGCACAATAGGAGCATACAATGTTACATTTTTGTCAGTGCATTGGCTACTAGCACAGTATAGAGTTCTTGATTCTTTGTTGTTTTGTAAGGTCAAAGTAAGAAAAAGGGTTTACTAGGCAGACCGGCATGTGCTGTGAAAAAACATCAATATATCTGCTTTTATGTTCTGAGAGATTTGTTTGCTTTTTACTTTCAGAATGTTCACCTGTTCCACATTAAAAATCAATGTTTCATGGGAAAATTCTGACAAAACCTTTTTTTTTTTTTTCCTGAAAGGTAGAGAATTTTCTTTAAATCAAATGTTTTAGTGGGATAACCTGAAAAAAATCTCTTCACCAGGCCAACTCCCCTGTTTGAAGACAACTATGTGCCAAAGTGCCATGTTGAATAGGAAGACAATTATTGAAAGAAGAGCAGTAAAATCTGAACAGAACTTCTTTGAATGGGAGTCCTGTAGAAGAATGCTAAATTTACCAGTGCAAATACAATGCCACATGACTTTAAAGAAATTTGTTGGATTCTGTGACTGGCTCTGGCATAGATTTACATAATAATGTATAAGTCACTTAATCTCCTTTAGTTTCTCCATCTGTACAATAACATCAGCTATGGGGCACTGTTGTGAGACTCAGTTAATTGCATAAAAATTATTTAAAGTTCCTCCAGTGAAAAGTTGAATTGAAGCTTTCAGAAATGCAACCTTTTCTATGTGAACGATTGTCTTTTATCTTCCCTTAAAAATGTCATGAGCCAAAGAATTAACTCTCTTTTGACCAGTGCCTATTGCACAAATAAATTCTGAAGGAGCTTAAAGAATTTTCGCAAGCCAAGTATTCTGGATCCTGGAGAGGGATGAAAAGAAGGAGAGCAAGGGAAAGAAGGAAAGATCTTTTCCATTTCATTCTTACTGAGAAAGCAGAATTTGATAAAGCAGATGTACATGTGCATATAAGGGAAAGATGGGCAGATGTGAGCTTCCCTTCACCTGCTGATTCAATGGAGCAGCCCTGATGATATCTCTGAGAGTGGTCGAATGGCCAGCCTTCAGTAGGGCCAAAGAGTTGCCACGGCTGCAGAGCAAAAAGAAAGGAATCAAGATGGCGGAGGGCAAGGGGACTGGTACAGAAGAAGTAAATCTATGTGAGAAGCAATAATAATAATCTGAGATAACGTGGCACTTCTGTGGAGCGTTTTGTCAAAACAACAGGCCGAATTTTTCTACAAAAATTATTTTAAATATTTTGCTTGAGTCCTTTTATTTATTATGCTGCCATTCTGTCTGCTGCTATAATTACTAGTTTTACAATTCCTTCATTCTAACATTCTAACTCCTAGCTGAGGACAGATGAATGTTGATGACAAGAAGAATAGTCATGAAGAAATGACATTAATGAAGATTCAGAATGTGTGGTTGAATGGCAGAGGTTTATCTTTACAACCACAAGGACCTGGGGAGGTTTTAAAAGAGTGAATGTTTCAAGCAAAACCATCTTGCTTATTTGTACCAAATATTATAATATACATGTATAAATATAGAGAAAATACTGAATAGATACAGTTGTGAGAATACACTAGGATAACATAGTGACAGGAGACATTATAAAAACCTAAACAGATAGCAAAGGGCTCCTGAATGTAATGAGCAGCACGGCTGATTAGGCAGAGAGACCACACTGTGCAAGAATGAGGCCTAAAGCAAAGAACAGCCTGAAAGAAAGCCGAGAGAAACAGAGAGAGAGAGTGAGAATTGGAGGAATGAGATAAGTAGACTTACAGCTAGAAACAAAAGCAGAAAGGGATCTGTAGGGCTTGTAGGAGAAGGAATTTGGTATGCAGCAGACAATAGAGGGCTTAGAAAGGAGCAGTTAGCCTTGGGCCCTCAAAGAGTGCCAAGAGCTCAGGGCAAAGGAGACTTAAACAAGGAAATATGCCTGTGATAAAGATGTGGGGGAGAGAGAAGAGGGGCAGTGAGGCAGCTGCAGGTGACCCCTGCAAAAGAAAGCAATGTATGGAAAGGTAGCTTGAACTTACAGGCACAGATAAGAGCTACCAAAGGCTTCTGCTAGTGAGATGAAGTCTCGATCTTTGCTCTGCTGGCAAAAGTTTCACGAATTTCTATCTTCCCCTTAAAAAAAATACCAGTATTTTTGGTGAGCACTGTCTTCCTCTCAGGTGCCTGTCCCTCCTCCTTAGGAGGAGTCTTCTGTTCAAGGGTGGGTTTTGAATCTTATTTGGATGTTTGACATGAAGTTAGGGTGACAATGATTGTAACTTTTACTAACTTTAGCAAATACTGTACAAATCCTTACTCATACTCTCTTCTACTTCGATATGTTTTGAGTTTTAAAGGCTCGAAAGTGAAATCCAATCTGGAGCACAAGGTATATATGTATCTCTCTTTTGATGCCTGGTGGTTGTCAGTGGGTGAAAGTCATCAAAGAGTTCTAGACCTGAAGATTTCATGCACCATTATGAGTGTATGTACACTTCTGCACACCCCCTCACCTCCCTACCCACACACAGATAAGTGAGACATTTGAGCATCCTGACCCTCCATTTCCCTTTGGCTGTCCTCAGACTGGAGATCCATGCTTGTAGCAGAAGCTGGAGACATGGTTCAGGGTGTCATGGGTTCAGCAGTAGCAGTCACTTTTCTCCTTCTCGGAAGCTGGTGCACTGCTGTGTTTTTGACTTTCGGCCTGGGAACAGCGCTGATAACACCAATGGTTTTAGTTATGGCTTAGTGATGTTTGGTCTGGCCAAGGACTTT
>JAOEHY010031287.1:0-18022 GCA_025447955.1 Psilopsiagon aurifrons | reverse complement strand
AGGTGTCCCTGCCCATGGCAGGGGTGTTGGAACTAGATGATCTTCAGGTCCTTTCCAACCCTAACTATTCTATGATTCTATGATTCTATCACAGTCAGGTGACAAACTTTATTTTTAAACTTTGCAATTCAAAGCACTCCTAAGCAAGCACCTTTGGGAGGCTGGGGTCCATTGTCTCTTCATCTCCTTCCCACCATTTGTCAGCTTGGATGTTTGACAGCTTTGTTACCTCTGAATAGTCAGTATTTTTCTATCCATGTGATTATTTTCATGCTTCAAGAGAACACATTTGTATTTAAGACTAGAATATGAATATGTATTTCAAGATTAGAACAAAACTAGTTCCAAATTGTTTAGAGCAAAGCTGTAGTTCATGTAAGTTCCCTCCTAAATGTTCTAAAAGTCCCTTTAATGTAGTTTTAAGGCTGAGTCGAACTGATCATCCAAAAATATTTCCACATCCTGGTTTCAGCTACCAAATATGATAATGTCTCTGTTTCGCCTCCCCAGGAAATAAACAAAACAGCTTTTGATACTGCATGTCTTAAAACAAACCTATCATTAAAAAGTATATAGTTATTATAAAGCGGAAGGGTCCTTAGATGCCAGAAGATTTAATATGTAGGGTAAACTTAGTTACAGTTATTTTAGATGAAATTGGATTGTTCTTAAAAACAATTTCAGCTTCATTTGTTTATGTCTAGTTTGAAATGAAACTAGCAAATGTTACAAAGATGACATATAAAATGTGATGTCTGTGACTAAGTACACTTGATCCCAAATGCAAGGTGCCTAAGGGAAATGAAACAGCCAAGCTTAGATTCAGTTTCTCCAGTGATCCTTTATGAAACTGAATACTTTGTGCCCAGTCTTCATGTGATAGACTCTACCCCATGTTTTTGAGAAATTGTTCCACCTCCGTTCTCCCTCTCCCTTCCCCACTCCCCATTTGGCATTCAAAGTAAAATCAAATACCAAAATGAGGATGCTTAGGAAAAACCCTGTGAAGAATCTCTGTTTTAGAATGACAGTTAAGATCCTTCCTTTCTCGAAGGATCCTTTATTTCTTAAAGCCAATGTTAACTGCATAAGGAGGTAAAAATGCCTTCCCACTTGAGTGATGGCACTTGAAATCTGTTGCTGATGTAAATCTGATGGTTTCTCTAATTTTTCTGTAGGATTGTTAGTCAGGATAATTTCTGAGACAAAAGGCAGCTACTTAAAGCTGCTTGTTGTTCTGCAGTGCTGGTTCAGGTTCCGTATAGCAAGTTCTAGACAAAATACAACTGAGATGGTCAAGGGTACCTGTTCAAGGCAGTTTTTCATGTGGCTGGAGCTGCTATTGATATAGCACATAAGCATGTTTAAGTAAAAAAGTTAACCAACGACATCAATTGCAGTGTGTCAGAATTTGCAGGTGCATTTGAAGATGAAGGAATTGGAACTCTAGTGAAGATATTTTATCGTGGGTGATGATGTGCTGTAGTAATGCCAAGTACATGCTGTGATCTTCATGGAGCAGCTGCAATTTCAACAGCTGTAGTGAGGCTCTGATTAAACAAAACATTTTGAGGATGTTTTGGTTTAACTTAGGCTAACGCTTTGTGCCACAGCATAAGAAAGTTTAAGGAAGAATTGTTAAGTGGTGATTTTTACTTACTGGAGATGAAGTTATGAATACACTGAATTTAGAACATCAGGGATATGACAAGAGTTACTGAGCTGATACAAAGAGATAATTTGCTTCATTTCTAATAAATGATGAAACTGTCTGTGGATGTTTTTTTAAATGTATCCATCTGGTTTTCTGTGATTATACTGTTACCAAATAGGTATCAGATTCTAAAATGCATAAGCCCGTGACTGGCAAAGTCTGGTGGTTGCCTGTGCTTTTCAGCTTCTTTTGTGATTGCATCCTTATGATAATACTGTGCTTTGGAAAGTTTTATCACACCCAAAGGCCTCCAGCTTGAAACATACTGAGGTAATTCATGCGTATGATGCCAAGTCATAGCATTACGTATAAAACACTTTCCAGTTATTCAGTAGAGAAATAATGTTTCCTCTATCCAATGGGGGATAATAATTTTACTCTCTTGCCTGTTGCACATGTTATTCATTGAAAATATTTTGCCCAGTGGGACATAGAAGCAATTAATTTGATTCTTGTTCTGTCTGGAATATTATTTTGTTATGAGTTACTGAAGTGTGTTCTCAAAACTTTTTAGTTATTAGTCCACCATTAAGAAGTTTGCCTTTAATTGCTCATTCAGAAATCCAGAGCACTTGCTCTCATAAGAGCCATTTTTTAAGGTTACTTTTTTAAAAGATGGCTAAATTGAGTAATACTATTTCTAAACTTCCCTGTGATGTCTGTGTTTTCATGTAGTCATCTCTGCCACTGAGCATGTTCATTTACCTCATAATAAAACACGGAACCTGAGATTAGATGATTTCTCAAAATCTCTTCTACTTTTATTGTAAAGTCCCAAACCAACTGGTTTATCTCTGTCAAAATTGTTCTGAAAAGTTCCAGTGAGAGAGGTTCAATGGCACTCAATTATTGTCATGCTTCACTATGCTTACCAGCAATTTCATCATGCTTTGATTCAGTTTCCCATCCTGCAACTAGGTTTATTGTTTCTCACCCTATCTCCTGAAGACACAGAGGAAGGTTTATTCCCTTGTCTACCACAACCTTTTCCCCTTTGAAGAAAATGTCCCTTGTAGGTTTTGCTTCTCTCGATAAAATAAATTAAATGTTTTCAGTCTTTTCTCCTTGTTAGGTTTTAGACCACTGATCATTATTGTTGTGTTCTCATCAAGAAGAATGATGCTCAAAACAAGACACAGTCTCCCTAGTCCCTAAGTTTACAGACTCTGCTCTGGCATATGTGTCAGTATGTTTACCTCTTTTTACTTAATACTGTTGACTTGAATCCAGCTTGTGTTCTGCTGTGCCTTCTGAATCTGTTTTAATAACAGTCATCATTCATCTACATCTGTATTCTTGGTTCTTCCTGTTTGTCTTTATCAGTTTTTTTATTTCCGATAACTCTTTCTTTTTAAGCTCACTTTGATTTCTGTTTGGATGCTGTTGTACCTGCAGCCCTTCCCAGCTTCAGATATCATTATTGTATCTTACCAGACACATGCAGCCTAAATCTGAATGAGTCAACTTGTTAGCTGTAGCTATGGAACAGAACACACGAATTGAGCATACTGCTCATGTGGGTCTACATCTCATTTTACTGTTCACAAAGTACATAGCACTTGTTCCATACATTTCTTGCATTTTTACTTCTTAAAGTTCCACTTCCCTCATTTGCCAGGAGGTTGAACAATACAACCCAAATTCTGCTCAGGCTGCCCATTTGTATAATTGTGTGGGATGTGGTGGATTCGGAAGGGGTATGCTAGAGCAAGTCTGAACCTAATTTGCTCTTTAATGAATATGCATTGTTTCAAGTATGTCACTGTTTTATTTCAGCTTGTGGTGGAGGTATCTGGAAGTTGAGTTTACAAGCCTGATGAATGCAGAAAGGTTTGATCCCCATTTCATGGGTAAGTTCTCTTCCCATTTGTCTCAAAGCAAGTGCTCTGGTCAAGCGTTAGAAGTGAGCCAAAGGCTGGGCAACCAAACAGTCATATTGCTCTTTCTTAGTTCAGGTTTCAAGAGGCACAAATTAAATCCTCCCTTGCGTATGATTCCAAAGGGAACTGGTATGCCACAAATAGGTGACTATACATTATGTTTCACCATAACTTAGTTTATTTAAAACAGGTTTTATATTGAAGCAAGTTGAGTCACATATTAGTTTCAATTCCATGAGGGATTCATGGGATTCAGCTATATAAGGTAAAGTGGTGGGTCTATTCAGGATGCATCACTTCCTTTTAAGAGCTGACAGATTAAACTCTGGACACATCAGATACTGCTTTATCCTCACTGCTTAGTATGTTTCTTCTGTGGAAGTATTGCAGGTAAATAGGGACCTGAGTTCATATTAGTTGGCTTCTGAGACTATGATCTCTTCTGTTTGGCTGATGCCTGCCCCTCAGCTGCTTCTAAGTACTTGCTGGACTCCCACTGCACTCCTTTCCATTGCTTGCCATATTTCTGAAATCCAAAATGATGTGCATAAGGAAGAGCAAATTTATGATATCAACATTTGTCTTGCATGTATTTTAGTACCCACCAGATGTGAAATATCTTCCAAAAACTTCCTTTCTCTAGTATTTCTCCTGTCAGTCTGCAATGGTATTTGCCAAGCTCCATGCACAGTTTTCCAGGCTGCTTCTCTTCATCCTCACCAGCACCCAAACCCCTTCACTCTCTGTAAGGAGGGAAGGAAAATGTTTCCTGTGGATTCTGTTGCAGGAAAAGAAACTTTTGCAAACCAGTGCTCTCATCTTCTACCCAGGCTCTGATAACTAGCCAGACAGATGATATCGTAGTTACGGAGCCAAAGTCATGCAGAGAACATTGAAAGAAAGTATATGAAGTAATTCAGCAGCCAAAGCAGAGATATAAGAACACTGTATGTTTATTTATAAGATTTCATTTTTGTTGGAGGAGTTTATCTAACATAAACTGAAATTCTCAAGAGTCTCATTATTCGTACTTTCTCCAGAGCTTCCTAAATTTCAAGATGAAAGAGACCTAAATGCAAGTTTTGTTTATCACCCCTTTTCAATTCTTACTTATATTTATAATGATGGGAATAAGTTAGAATTCAAATTGTATTGACTTTATTCATAGAAAAAGACCAGAGAAAGTGATGACAAATGGGACAATCATTGCAATAATAATATCCAGTGGTTCTGAAGACATTTATATTCTCCACCTGTTTGAAATCTGTTGACTTCAGTACTTTGATAAATATTCAAATGAAAGAAACACTGAAGTGAGAAAGCTGTAGCACCCCAAAAGGCATAATTAAAACATGGCATATTTTTGTCTAAAACTCTATTTCCATTGCTTACTTTGTTCCCAAAGTATTCTCTGCCAACATTGGTCAGGCTGCTCTGCTAGCTGCTCTCTAGAAAAGCAGTGAAGCAGTGCCTTTCTTCTCTTCTTGCACAGTCTCCAGTATCACAGTCTCTAACAGGAGATATCTCCAACTCATTCTCTAGAAACAAGGCAATTTTAACTCCTCACACAAACTTCCATCAGCAGTCCACAAACAGCACACTTTTGCCAAATAACTACACCACACAGTGGCAACCTCTACTAATAAATTTCTGTTTGCAGATCCCAGCCACAGATTGTATTGCCTAACAGTTCACAAGCCAGTACTGTCGGGAATCATTTCATGTTTATGTAGCGCTGCTGTCCTTGTATAAGATTGGGACGTATATTCACAGAATTGTCAACTCTCCCTCCTCCTGAAAAATCATACCCAGGCAGATCTGTGGGAGAAAGGAAGTACTTTTCCACCCATCTTAGAGAAGGAAATTGATCTATAAAGACACATGACTTAATAATAACAGCTGGAAATAGTCCAGACATTACATGCTACAGTCTTGACTCTAAAGGATGAGACTTCATTAAGATTCTTATCTCTCACTGATGTGAGGTTCACATACCCAGACTACAACGAGCTACAAGTTGTCACATGCTTCTCACAAATAACTGCATCTTGGAAAGAGAAAATTTAGCTTCTGCATCTTACCTTGATTTTTGAAAGGATTGCTATAGACCAATTTGTACCTGAGCAACTCTTCATTCACAATTGCTTTAGTACGAAGTAAAGACATCAATCAGTCTACAATAAGTTGAATTATCTAGTTCATCTCTATTTGATTAAAAAACCCAACTCAACCCAATCCAACAAAAACTTCTCTTAAGAGATTTTTTACATTCTTTGGTGTATGTAATGTGACCAAAAAGAATTGACCAAAATGTTTCTGTGAGTACTTTTAAAAAGAGCCAACTCTGTTTATTTGTAGTTAGAACACTGCTTGTAGGTCACAAGAAAATTCTTGCTCAAGGCTTTTTGAAAACATTTCTGAAATCTGTAGTCATTCACCATTAAGCAGCTAGTGCCTGAAACCAAAAGGTTTCTGAGAGCCCCATTAGGAGCATTATATTGCACATATTCATTACAATTTTTCTGAATTCTTAAAGTAACTATGACAGAGTAAATGTTAACATGGTCTGATCTATGAAGATCAGTTTCATTTTGTTAGTAGTCCTGTAATTTAATCCCAAATTCTGCCTTTGTGACAGAAGATAAATAACTAACAAAACATTTGAGTACTAACTTCCTTTAAAAAATGGGCTAAAAGAGGGCAAGCCAAATTGCCAGTCTGGGAGCTTTTGGGCAGTAACTGCTGGAGCCTTGCAGGCTTACTGTGTTATTTGGTTAGGATGGATGTGACTGCTAACTTCAGAAATTAGGCTGCCAATTTGCTCCATGATGGTAATTTTAGTGTAGTAAGCCATTTAAGGCTCAGCAGAATTTTGTTATGATACATACAAGCCTTTTACTTTCACTATTACAAACACGAATGGATGACAGCTTGATGCTGTGATTTAAATTCTTCTCTGGAAATTTGCTATCAACACTGTTTTTAGCAGTGTCTCCAGGATGTTTCATCTTATAGCCTCCTTAAGGAAACAAAACCAAAGCAGACAACATAGGCTTTTCAGGATGTTGAAGCAGTGCTAGGATTTTACTATGTGCCATTAATCACCCAAGAGATAAGACCTTGAGACTACTTTGTCTGTGTTGTCTGCCCAGACAAAAGAACAAAGCTTCAGCAACAACTTTGATAGTGATGCTTTGTCCAGAATGAGAAACTGAGTTGGTTTTAGGTAGGTCTTTGCTCTTCACACTCTCTACTATGAATTCTGTTCTGGCTAGACATCTTTCTTGAAAAACAAATGTAACTGAAACATAAATGAAGTTTGCTGTTCAGACTTTATTTCTACTACCTAAGATTGTGCTTAGCAGTACTTGAGATAGATAAACTGCAAATATTTCTCTTCAAAATTAGTGTCCACAAGCTGTAGTGAGGAAAATTGAAACTGTTGCTTCAATTTCAGCAATTTTCTGCAATACTGGTTCATTGTATTCTTACACACACAGTATCAGTTTAGTGAAGTTAATGAACCAACATTTGAAGCTAGTCTCTTGCTACCCTTGATTCGGATGTTACTGGAGAGTAGTTATGGACCATTAGAGCTGTATTCCCTTAGGGTAAAGCCTAAACAAGATGCTTTGGTTTACAAGTTCACCTAGTGTTACACAGCACTAGAAGGGAGTCCTGAAGTACATGCAGGATGATTATCAGAATGAATTCCAATGCTGAGGACATAAAGTCTGTATCTTACTAATCCAATTTTATAACTAGAGTAGGAGACATTTTTTTTCCTCATTAAATGCTTAAATAAACACGTAGTCTAACTCTTCATGTTTTACCAAGGGACTTCGCAATTCACTAATGGCAGTTCGCTTTTGATTCATGCCTTCACCACTTCAACAGAGGAGGGACACATAAGAACAAGGGTTTTTTTTAATGATATTAATATCCATAATACAAACAATAAGTTAAACACAGTAAAAATAAATAAAGCTTGAGGTTCCAGCCCTCATACAAACAATTCAAATCTATAAAACCAAAGACAAATTGAAAAATAAAACTAGTGAAAAAAGTAGTTTCCATATAATATCAGCTAAATGAATGGAAATAAAGTTCTGACTTACGGCATCCACAGCACTCAGTGGGAGCCAAGCCTCTACATCCTCTCCTGACTGCACAGATGAGATTGGATAACCAGACTTTCCAGAGAACCAACACCTTCAACTGGGACCTGGAAGTCATGCCTTCTTGCAGCACAGTTCTTAATGTATTCTTAAGAATATGCAATGCTGACACAGCTATAGGCGCCCTCCTCGAAATTTTACTACATTTGGTCTATAACAATGAACCCTGTACAGCAAATATCACCTTTGTCCAACTAGATTTTAATCCTTCTTCACATACTAGTGAAGATAATGCTGATGCTGTTTCTTTTACTTTCTGATGCAAATCCTGATCACCCTCTCAGTCCTGGTCTTAACAGATTAGACTTCTAGGACCTGAGTCTTAGTATTGCTCAGTGTGCTGAGGAAAGATTTTAAACTCAGGCCCTGTATAAAATCTATACTTCGGTTAAATAAATTAAAACTGTACCAATACTTCCAGACCAAATGCTGGTTCATAAGTGAAGTAGATAACTTGATATGCATAATACCGTGCATGGGAATACTCATTTAAATGTTAAATAGTTTAGCTTCCCACCGAGTGGTTTTCAGGTAATTCAGTGTAGTTAAGATAATATATCGACTGCCTCTCTGCCTCAGAATCACTGATGCTATTGGCAGACCACATGAGCATTTAAAATGAAAGCCGCTTATGACATTCAGAACATTAATGTCCTGGCATCAGTATAGGCTTAATCTTGTTCATTTGAGTCCAGCTGTAGGAAAGTCACTTTGGTTCAGGAACAAACTGGCTCTTGGCAATTACTGCATTCATATTGGAGTCAATCCAATTTAGGTATCTGGTAACTCTGGTGTAAACACCAGGCTTGTTTTTCTTTGCACAGCCATCTCCCCAGCTGACAATCCCATAAAGCATCATCCTGCCATCATATTCACAGATCATGGGGCCACCAGAATCTCCCTGACAACAGAAAAAGAACATATTAGTCCATTTTCCACAGATGGAGCCTTTGTAACAGGGAGCCTGCAATTGTTTTTCTGAAGTGAAGCAAGCTAGTAAATACCTACAAGGTAAAGCTTTGATTTTCAAGAATGTTGCATACATGGAGCAGAAGGCTCAGCATCTGCTGTGACTTGAATGGTCTGTAGCATAAGTACCTTTCTAGCCCCATCCCAGCAGGGAAGAGAGAAATTAGTTACCTTGCACATAACACTTCATCCTAAGTTTATAATCACATACAATAGGCTAGTGATACAAGGTTAAAGACCACATACCCAATTCTTCATAGAATCAATTGTCCTCAAGTCCTTATGGACAGGGAGACAACATTTATCCTTTTTACTTGCTCATATGGCCACTCTGCCCACTAAGGCCACAGGGAAATAAATGTAATATTGAGGAATCTTCGGAGGGGCTTAGCGCCCCCTGTAATCCACCTTTTATCCCTTTGGAGAGCTATAGTTCATATTAAGTGCAAGCTGAGACTGGAATAGTTGCTGTATTCCTCTGATATTTATCTACCAGCCTATTGCTTTAGTAGGTTGTAAATAAAACCTTGAACAACAACAGTGGCTGAGACACCACACTTCTTGTGTCTCCAAAGGCTGTCTGAAGGGGTAACACTTCACTCTAGGTTCCAACCCTCTTCCATGTTTGGCCACACTACAGGTTGACTCCAATGGATGTACTAACTTCCTACTACATAGAGAGACTCTTCTGACTAGTGGAATTACAGATACCAGCAGCTGATGCCCATAGCGTACATGAATCCAAAATTACTTGGAAGATTAAACAAACCAGTTTTACCTTGCATGCATCAGTCTCCCACATGGGATCTCCAGCACAGACCATGTTGTCAGTAACTCTGATACTGTCATAGTACTCATACTTGCATTTTCTTTGTGATATTAAGTTTACAGTGGCTGACATTAGTCTTTGAGCATAGTAGATGTCATCTGCAAATAAAAAGATGACTTATTTTCACCATCCAAGACAAAAAGCCCCAACCAACAACAAAACCAAGACACCCCAGAACACCCACTTTCAGCTCTGAAAAGAGACTGTATAACCATTGCATTTTCAATTGGAGGCTCTTATTTCCAGCTTAATTCCACTGTTAGTAAGTTGTAAAGAGAAAAACAAGCAAGCCAAACACAAGCTATAAAGCTTAGATTTCAGAGAAGGAGTTTGATAGTTTGTGAAGGAAGTTCTGTACAAGCGCAATCCTTTGTTAATCCTCCAACACAGCTTTAAGTTTTCCTACTCCTCACCACATCAAAAATGAAAATATTGCTGTGTTTTACATCTTTGCTTACTTTATATGATTGTAAATAAGCAGCATGAAATAGGAAATGCCATGGATAACTACAGAAGATGATAGCAAAGAATCTTCAAGATATGCACAGGGAGTACATAGAATAATAGAACAGAATCTTTTAATCCTTTGCAGATCATGCTATAGAAACACCTGTTCCTATATTGTGGAAGTAAAAATTCGGAAAGAAGTAATTCACTTACAAAATTCTTGTTTCCCATAGCCAGCTATTTCACACCGGGTATTGTCTGCTAAGTAAAGGTTCTTCTCTGGCAAGCAGACTGTTCTGACATATTTGGATTCTACTGCACACTGTCCAGAAGTTGTTCTTATCCTTATCAAAGCTACAAAACAAGTCAGAGAAGACAGATTTGTAAAGTAAATTTTCCTCCCCATTAAATTCTGATGATAGGAGTATTAGATCATGAGAATAGTTTCAACTACAGTTCTAGTTACATATGGTTCTTCTCATTGCTTCTGGAATTACAGTGGATCATTATTAATAGAATTAATTTCCCCAGCATTAGAATTGGCAAGCATTCCATCTTGAACCTCCTTCCTGGAAGGATAGGGGCTGATAGCTCAGGGGAGATTTTTCTACAACTGGATTTTCAGATATTTTAAAACCTCAGTTTCCTGTCTGGCTGTAGGTGGTGGCATCTGCTGTCCTGCTGAAGAGGGGGTAGTTTATACTGTACTTATCATCAGAAAGGCTTAATAAATTAGTCTGAGTCATTTTTCTTAGCAGCGGGAATTTGGAAAGGGTAGTAGAGTTACAAATGTCAATTGCAAGAGTGCAAATTCCAAAGATCTCTCTGATTTAGTTGGCTTAGGGATAAGTTTATGAAAGCTAGAAAGACTTAAAGTCCAGATTAATTCTAGATAGCCATTGGAAAATGTGGTACTTGATATGGCATTTCCCTACTATATGATGAAACATACTATGCATGCATTTTTCATTGTTCTCTATACATAGTGTGATCTCTGTAGACATAGAATAAGATAAAGTGGGACGCTGCCACCAGTGCTTATGGAAGAGCCATGCTTGATAGAAGACCAGAGCTAAGATAGGCTTATAGTTGACTCATACCAAGTAATGCATCAGACATGTCACAAACCAAATTTACTCAAGTGAAAAAGTTGCTCTTCGCACAAGCCTAGTTCTCAGAGGTGCTTAGCGCCTGTTCCACTTCATCTCATCTCTGGTTCTACTTCTTTTAGAAAACGTATGCCATAATTACACAGCCTTGGGCTGCCCTCAGTTTTTTTAAAGGCTCATATTAAGATGACACTTACCAATATCATTGTCATTGCCACCTGTATCATCTGTAAAGTCAGGGTGAGAGATGATGTCATCAACCATGAACACTTGCTCCTTATTATCAGTAACATTCAGCATGGACTTCCCAAGGACTACTTTGTAAACTGATTTTTTTGACCTGAGTGAGAGTAAGGAGATTCATGAAGATTACCAGCTTGAGAGCAAGGTCAACAGCTTAGATCCAGTCCCAGTTCTGTTTCATGTTTACTTTAACACTGACAAGAAAAAGCAAAATTTGGTCAGCTTTAAAGTTAATACAGTATTCTAAAGGAAAGCATCCCTATTTTTTTTAAGATAGATGTTCATCTACCTTAAAAAAATAATAGGCATTTTGAAATGCATGCCTAGTTTAGCTGCTACTAATGCCAGGCACTGGTGATGAGAATCATCTGCAAGATGCCAGGAAGATCAGCTTTCCTCAAGAATAAAATCCACCCATAAGAGTACTGCTCAACAGCTCTTCAACTCTCAGGATTAACTAAGTTTTGTGAACAGCACAGGTTCACAAAAAAACCTGAAACCCTAGCTCCAGTTTTGGCTAAAGTTGTTTAAATTGCATAATCCACCAAAGTGTTATTATCTTGCTATAGCTCCTTTTGCTGCATTTGGACCCCAAAGGCTTAATGCTTACAGCTAGTCTTGTAATTTTGCTCAAAAGAGTATTCTTACTATGGTATATTTTGAAAGGTTGCTCAGTGAGCAGCATGCAAAGAAATCACCTGAAGAAATTTGCAAATAAGAAGGATGTGGAATGGTAAACTTACGGACTAGGAAAACAGTGTGCTGCTGTAAGCACCCAGCAAGGGTCAATGAGGCTGCCACCACACAGGAAATGGTCAATGCCCCCTATGTTTTGGAAGATGCCAGCTACCCAGGGCTGAGACTCAATTTCTGCCTGGCTTCCACCAACAATCTTGTAGTACTTGTTCATGCTTCTTTGACCACAGGCATGCCCTGCAAAAACAGAAGTTTAATTCAGATGTTCTTAACACTGCACTAAGCTTGTGCTACTAATAATAATTAATCGTCTTGAAATTGATGTTACTTACCACACTTTCCCATGTTGCAGGGTGTTTCCTGAATGGTGAATCCCTTTTTGGTGTAGCACCAGGGGCTGTCCCTTCCATTTGGGTTTCTGGAAGAGAAAGGAAGCATTCTTTTCATAAAGACAGAATTCTAAGGTACTACCATTTTTTAGAACAAACTAAGTGTCCTGTAAAGGCCAGAAGTGTTCTGCTGCAAGATATGACAGAGAAAATTTACAACCACCTATTACTGTTTCAGGCTGGGAATTTTGCAGTATGATCAGCTTCAGTGGAAAGCAAGAACTCCAGAGAGTCGCATTCCAAATATTTTTAGTAAAAAAATCTTTCCACATGTACCATCATGTGAGGCACTTTTAGGGCTCTGACAATAGAAGTTATTCCAGGAAGAGCAATGCTTTTCTTACCTGCAGTAGTTGTGTTTGCCCAGACCAAGCTGCAAAGCATTCCTTGTATGAGCATGGTAATAACCCCTCCTTATTACTGAGGGAAGGTCCCATGGCAAGCATTCATCTTCTGTTGCCATTCCTCTGTAATCCTCTCCATTCTTGGTGTAGCACATGCTGGTGGAGTCTGACAAAATAAATTTTGTTAGCAGCATATTCTTGTTCTTGATTTTTCTGAGGCAGAGATAATCCATATGTATACTTGTAATGAGAAGGAAGTTAATTCACTACACCTTATTACAGGCTGGGCAAAATCTAGACCTGTTATATATTTTTATTAAATTTGTTCTTTAAGAAATTTGAGTATCAAGATTCTTATGCTTTAAAGCATACATATTCCTTCTTTAATGGTTTCAGTTTACCTCACAAAATAATCAGCTCTTCTGCTTCTGAACAATCCCAAACAAGTTTGCTTTTTTCACCCCAAATTAAAACACTTGTGAGGTTGGAAAACATTTGTGAAGAGACAGGGACAAAAGTTAGAGATGCCAATTTTGCAGCAGTGTTAGTTATTTCTGTTCACTTAGTCAGCATAAAGCCCTAAAGGATTTCCAGTTAAGTGCTTATGGATAATACTTTCACTTGGCATTTTGTATTGTTGATTTACCCATCTTGTTTTATCTTTTCAATCAATTCTGTGTTTAGATAGATACTCTACCTAGTTCACAGTTAATCCCAGTGTATCCTTCAGGGCATACGCAACGATTAATTCCACTAAAGAGGTAATAGGTAATGCAGGTTCCTCCATTCAAACAATTGCATTCTGCAAGTAAAACACATCACTAATTAGAGACAAAATATTTAAATGATGAGATGAAGTAATGTCACATGTAGTTGCAAACTAAGTTTTAGATGCTTAAGTACCATGAAGAGTCTTTTCCTTACATCAAAACGCACTTGCAAGATCAGTTCTTTTCAGGTTCAAGCAGATCAAGCAGATACTTACCCTTGTGATCTGATCTGTGTTTATATGGGAGCTTGTAGTAGTACTTCTTGCTATAAAACTAAGGGAAAAGAAAAAAGAAGAATTAAGGAAAGTTTTATTTATGTGGTTTGATTATCTTCCCTACTGCATACCTGAGCAAAGCAGAATTGGGAAGGGCAAAGAAAACCCACAAAACACCTTCCTAAAAGCCCCAGAAGGCTGGTGCACTGCATCAAGTTATCATTGTAGTAATTTCTGCAATAAGGATCTGAACAGCTGATCAGTGCCCCTAGAACAGGCACAGAAGCTTTTCCCTCTCAGACACCAAACGTGCAACATTCTCCAGCTGCCTCTGTCATTTTAGTGACCTTGGTGCTTCACATCTGTGCCATAGAACAAAAGCCAGTAGATTTATAGTACAGTAGATTCTTGCCCTGTAATTCAGTTCCTGCCTCTGCTTCTCAGGCTAAATATTATGTTCTCCATGGAATTAAGATTTGGCCTTTAGTATACTTCTCCCAGAGGTCAAGTGGGGTTGCCTGAGCTAAAACAAGTAGTAGTACCAATATAATTCCATAGTGTTGGCGAATGGCTCTGCTGATAGGTATGAACTGCCATACAAGATGATGGTCAAATTCATACCTGTTACTCCTCTTTCAGCATCACACTTTCAAGTAAGTCAAGTGGAAATTTAGTTAAGGCCCAATACCCAACTCCATGAAATATCAAAGTTTCCAGTGTCCAGATCTAAATTACATTAAAAGAAAAAAAAAATAGCTAAATTTCTTATTGCATGAAATCTTTACTGTTTAAATGCTAGCAGACATCTTACGGTGGAGCAGAACCAGAAGCAAAACTAGACATTTCAAAAACATGTTTCCTGGAGGTATATGTACAGCAGATGCATATGTACAAGCAAAGGCAGTGAAAAACAAACCTCAAGTCAAAAGCTGCTACATCACCCAAAGCAGAAGTATAATTAAAACCAGAAGTGGTTCCAAGTGGACACCCCCTCCACCCACCAACATTTATTTCAAAACTTACAGACTCTAGTCCCGTGACAAGCAAGACCAGGGTTACTGTGAGGAAGATGAGTAACTTCATGTTCTTAGTTAACGTCTCACTTCGTTCCTCTTCTATCCCCAATATTTTGATTCTGAAAATAGAAGAGGAACTTTGCATCATGTCACAGCTTGCAGTGCCAGCTTTCTTGCTTCTGTTGTCTTCAGCTGGTTTCAGAATAAGTCACAACACAATTGACAGAAGAACTAAGCATTGACCTGCTGTAGAATACCTGCTTATTATTTCCATATATTAAAATAGAAGTTAACATTTGAAGCTTTTTCTGCATGTTTAGCAATACAATCAGACTTTTTGTAGAGTTTGAATGAGGCTGATAAAAGGAAATTTGAAGCTTGGAAAAAATCCATTTTCAGTTTCAGCAGTTTGGACCTACACAGCTCAAAGTTGGCAGATGTATTTAGCTGCTGTCCTGCTGTTTGCACCTGTTTAACTGATTATCACCACCTGTCCACGTAAAGGCTATGAAATGGAAAGCTCCTTTTTTCGTTACCTCTGTAGCTGCTGACTGTGCCTTGTTGATGCCCAGCACTTGCATAAGCCCAGACACCTCACCGACTGCCTCTGGCCACTGCAAGCCCTTGAAAACATGGTCTTTGTGTTACCCCACTTATTTACAGGATCAGAGAGGCTTGGAACATATTCTGTCTGGATTTCTTATATGCAGTTGGAACTTCTAGCCAAGTATATATAGCAACCTTCCCAGATGTGACTTCAAAAAACCCTAGCTTTTGAAAAAAAAATAGCTAAAGAGAGCTATGAAGTGCCAATACATCTTCTTATCTACTTTTTAAGTTGCAATACAAGCCATGGTTTTGCGGCTTTTTTGCGTGGTTTTTTTTTTGTGTTTTTTTTTTTTTTTAAAGTGTCCTCAGCTCTAGATAACTGGAAAACTTGGTTTTTAAAAGATTCCATAGGAATCTTAGTTCTTTTTACATCAGCAAGCAATGAATGCAATTGGAGAGAGCATGCAGAGACCTGCTTCACACTTCTTTAGAGGTTGCTACGAGGACTAGTTCTAGCTTTGTCCTGCAGACTGAATACTGCTGGTTGGAGCACATGTCCCAGTTGGATTTTATTTAGCAAACATACATTGCAAGTACTCTAAAGCCATTCAGTGGGGGGTGAGCTGGAGGAAACCAAAACACAAGGAATAGGGAAAAATCATTGGATTCACTTGAAGAAACCTGCCACAATCCAAACCAAAATGCTAATGTAGACAGAGCCTCTGCTCACAAGGAGATTTCATTAACACAAGAAAGATCATGCTTCAGGACATGCACACCTTTCAGAGTCAGTTGAAATTGCAGCAAAATATATTTTTGCTTTAACATTATTTATACTAAGATGATTATCTTCAGCGTAGTTGGCAGCTCTGCAAGTGATTTGCCCTTTGTTACCATAATTAGCTTCCCAGGCCTAACCTTGGCATCACAGAAAGCCGTGCTGCAAATTTCTCGTGGAATTGACACTAGACAGTATAACACAGAGCAGATCTCCCCACTGTGGAGACGCCGCATCACCCAAGAGGCTCCCTCTCTTTTAACTTAAAAAGCAACCGTTTAATTCGGCCTGTCCTCGGCCTGGCACTGTTACCCTTAAATCGCAATCGGGTTCCAGGAACACGGCACTTACCAGCGCGGGAGCCGAGCGACGGTACAAGGACGTGGGTACGGGAGTGCAGGTACAGCGCGAGCGCGAAGCAGCGGTGCTGGCATAGCGCGGAGCGGGGCTATAAAGGCCGGAGCCGGGGCGGGCCCGCCGCTGCCACCGCCCTGGGGCGGAGCCGTGCCTACCGTCCCCCGAGACTGGCAAGTGTTTCGGCGCTGGTGCCGCTGCAAGCACGGCGCTGCTGCAGTGACTCAAGGGGGGAATTTTAAATGCCGGTCGTTTGGTTTCGGGGGGCGGAGGAGAATGGGGAGAGCAAACAGCTTTGTTGGAAGTTGCGGTTCTGCAAGGGGCTGCCCTGAGGCGGTCAGTAATACTTAAAGGCATTAAAAGAGATGTGACGGCTATGAGAAAAATAACTTGTGTTGAAACATGCCCAGAGATAGGAACAAGGGTGATGTATTTTATTTATATGGGGCTACCCAAAATGAGAGAAGTACAGATTTTAATAATTGCCAAAGGATTAAACTGATTCAGGTGTGGGTTAAGCACAGCCCACTGGGAGGGGGTATTGGGCCAGAATGCGTTTTCAGAGCTGCTGCCAGCTAAAACACGGAGCATCTGGGGCTGCAGAGCATTCCTCCTGCCAGCTGGAATCTGTTAGGGCACTGGGTCACAGCCGGGGCTGAACTCATCTTCTCCACAGCTACTTACAGTTCCCTTGGAGTTGAGCAATCTTCTTCTCCCAAGAAATTGGTCATGACTTTCCCATATTTTCTGTCTTCCAAACAATATTCAAAATGGAGTGGTTTCATAAGAGGTGGATAGGAGGACTGACAGGTGTCTATATAAGAATGCAGTTCTGTCAAATGTGATTTTTCACATTGTCCTGTGATGGTGTAGCAATGCAGTGAATAACAGCCAACCGATGTTTAGTGTTTGTGGGTATACTCATAGACTTTAGCTTCAGGTAGTATAGGTGATTAGCTTGAGGGAGGCCTTCATAGGCTGTGTAGCAGATGAAGAGCTTTTTCTTAAGAGGCTGGACCAGAGCTAGTTCTGTCCCGTTTTTCTCTCAAGATGAATGTTTTCATAACTGGACAATTCAGAGCTTAAAGAGACTGCCTTTCTATGTTTGGTATCTAGCTTCACTGGTGTGAGTATGGCTTAGTTTTCTTCTTTCCTCTCTGTTTATCATGTAAAGATAGGACAAGGGGTAATGGCTTTAAACTGAAAGAGAATAGATTTAGATTAGATATAAGGAAGAAGTTATTTCCTATGAGGGTGGTGAGGCACTGGCAGAGGTTGCCCACAGAAGTTGTGGATGCCTCATTCCTGGCAGTTTTCAAGGCCAAGCTGGATAGGTCTTTGGGCAACCTGGTCTAGTGGAAGGTGTCCCTGCCCATAGCAAGGGGGTTGGGACTGAATGATCTTTAAGGTCCCTTCTAACACAAACCATTCTATGTAGGTTGATGTCATCTACCTGGACTTGGGCAAAGCATTTGACACTGTCTCACATGACATCCTTGTCTCTAAGTTGGAGAAACATCAATTTGATAGGTGGACCACTCA
>JAOEHY010031286.1:19886-37690 GCA_025447955.1 Psilopsiagon aurifrons | reverse complement strand
CCTGCCCATGGCAGGGGGGTTGGAACTGGATGAGCTTAAGGTCCTTTCCAACCCTGACTGTTCTATGATTCTATGATGCTGTTGGCAGGTGGAGGTGTCTGAGAGATACTCTGCAGCCTCTGAGAGCGGGAGCAGCACCGATGGACACCCAGAGACAGCCGAGACAAAAGATGGTAAAACCTTACCCTGGGAGTGGGAGGGAAACGGGAATCATCCACCATGCATGTGGCAAGGGTTTTATGTTTGCCACCGCCACCTCAAACTGACCTGATGCATGGTGAAAGCTGTGTGTGAATTCTCTGCCTGTCCATTTGATTCCAGTTCATTATTTTCCATAATGCAGTGGCAGATGTTGGGATTTCTCAGCAGTTACAGAGTTAGGATAGGGCTGGAGAAACCTGGGCGTGATTCCTGCCCACCACAGAGATGCTGCATGACTCTGGGCAGGTCGCTCTGGGACAGTCTGAGGTGGCATAAATGCAACCTAAGTGACTTTCCTCAGAGATGTCTGCAGAGAAGCTTGGAGTATGAAATGCTGAGCTGTCTCCAATGGGAGAGTTACACCTTCATGCTAAGGAGTCTGGCTTTGGGCATTCATCTGTATTCCCTTTCTATAAGATAGGGCAGGTAAGTACGTTGAAAGAGGAGATGCTCTATTAGAAGGATGGTGTGACCATCTTTGTATATGAGGGACAGAGGAAGATGAATCCATGCTGAGTACTCAACTGGAGTCACCTAACAGATGGAACTTGGTGCTGAGTCCCTTTACACTGGGAATTCATCATTTTGTTCAAGTAGGGGGAAGGAAAATCTGCACTAGAACCATCCAACTTGATTTCTCACTGTGATTACCTGATGATTACGCAGCTATATGCATGCACTGTCAGATATGCTTGGTAGGAAAATGCTGAAGGGTCTCTTTGGGCATAAGCTCTCACCCTCCCCACTTCAAGTCCCTCTTTTTGATTCCATTCTTTGTAGTACCAGAAAGTGAAGGGAGGTTGGCACCTGCACAGCAAGACCTGTGCAAACAGCCTTTATGCAGTGACTGGTGTTTGGTCAGAACTAACCCAAGTTTAAAGCAATATAGATTAAGTATCTTCAGCAAATCACTCTGGGGTTATTGGTGCCATCTTGCTCATCGTCTCCCTGGACTTTGGACTAGCAGGGACAGCAGGCTGTGTATATGGCTGTGGGTTAGGAAAGCCACACAAATGTCTTTCTTTCATTTTCTTTTCTGGTAGTTAAAAAGAAGGGCACATCTGGCCTGAAACTGAGCAACCTGATGAACCTCGGGAGGAAGAAGTCCAGCTCCCTGGATAGCCCAGAGAGATCCCTGGAGACTTCAAGTGAGTGGCAGCATGAGCTCCTCTGCAGGGGTTTGTCTCGGTGCTGGATCTCGGTGTGCAGGGCAGGATGAGCACCAGGCATCCTCCTCCTCCAGCACACTGGTGCCAGGCTGTCCTGAGGCGAAGAGGCCACAGTCTGCTTGGTCTATGCCAGTAAATCCAGACAGGTTACACATTAAGGTGGCTGAGTGGCTTAGAAGGGGGACAGTAGCTTGCAGGGTGACCCAATAGGAAGGGCAGGTAATACCAGATGTGTATGCAGAAGGCATCTGTGCTGCTCATCCTGGGCATTAGGCCAGGGTGTAGGAGTCAGCAGGGAGAGAGTTGTGTACCTCAGCTGTTATTCACCATCTAGGATCAGCTTTGCCCAACCCTCTGCAGCCAATTTGCTGCTCCAAACCTAACCTGAATTTCAAGGGTCTCATTTTGAACAGATTTTACCCTTTTCATCCTGTTTTGTACAGACAGAACAGCTTGTGCTTCTGCTCTTTGTCATTGTCAGTGGCTTTGTATTGTGTGGTGATCTCAGAACTTATCCATCAGACATCCTCATGCGCACAGTGAGCTTGGATTCCTTCTCCCTGTGGGGCAGGTGTGCTTAAGTAACCCATGCTTGCTTGCAGGTTACCTGAATGTCCTAGTGAACAGCCAGTGGAAGTCCCGTTGGTGCCAGATAAAAGATGGTCACCTCCATTTCTACCAGGACAAGAACAGGAGCAAATTGGCTCAGCAGCCCCTGAGCCTGGCAGGTTGTGAAATTATCCCAGAGCCAAGCCCTGATCATCTCTACTCCTTCCGCATCCTGCACAACGGGGAAGAACGAGTCATTCTGGAGGTAGGGTGTATATCTGCAAGACATTTCTGCTTTAAGCTGTCAGCGTGGGTGTCTCAGGAGGCCTAAATGCTGATGAGGTTCTTCAGAGGAACCCTCACACCAGAGAAACAGAACCTAAAGTGTGGGACTTTGGTTCACCTGCCTGTGGTCACCAAGAAGGTGTCCCACCTAGCTGTCAATCCAGGCTGTGTCTGATGCTGGTGCCTCCAGAGGACCATTCAGCCTTCATCTTAGGCACTCATCTTAGGATGGGATGAAGGGTCCTCTAGAGATGCCCATCTCTCTCCACTGACTATAGGATAAACTTGTATGATGATTAAGTTATATGGGATGTATTTCAGATAGCTACTGTTAGATGACAGGAACGCCACTTTAGGGATTTAAGTCTGTGGTTAAGAGGAACAGAGAACTTCACCTTCTGCAAACAGGGAGTCCCAAAGCCATGGATTATGCATCCCAAGTAAACTTATCACAGATCTGCCCCTGAAAGTGCAAGTGAATTCATCTCCATCTGTTAACTTTCCTTTGCCTGCATCCAGGACTGTTTATCTCTAATCTTAGTTCTCTCTGACGACAGCATGATTATAGTAGGAGGTGGACAATGTGAGCAATTTCCTGTATTTTTCCAGTGGGTGGAATATTTATAGCTAAACAACTGACTTCAAGGGCCTGCCATGAAGTTCGAAGGTGTTTTTGTTTAGCTTCTGGTTCAGTGTATGCCTGTGTCTAAGGAATCTTGCCTAATTACAGGTGTGAAGAAGAGGTGCTGGGAAAGTTCACATTTTGTGAATGGAAGAATGTGTATTTCGTACAGGCTGGCTGGCTTCCCAGGGGCTTGAGTCCCTGCTAAAGAAAACAGATTGGAAGCTTAAAATATACTTTCCAGTTTGGGACTCACTTGCCCTGAATTTCACTCTGTGCTTACTGCTCTCTTTAAATCAAAGCAAAAGATGGCTGCATCTTCTTGCTTCAGGTGGAAATCTCTCACTACCAGAAGTACATGTGGCTATTTGCTGTGGCTGGCTACAAGGCACCATGTGTAACTCTTTATTGTGCAAAATATCAGGGTGTTCATTTAATACTGACCATGTTGAAGCGAGGGGTTGCCTTTGATGTTCTCTGATCCTGCTTTAAACTCCTCCCTTCCCCTCTTTCCTCTCAGCCCTGAAAGGGGTTTTGGGCTCTGCCATAAGGAGCTCACAGGCTCCCCTGTGTGCTCAGGTCTCCTCGCATGTCTGTGTTTGGCAATCTCATTGCTGCGCTCTGCTGGTGCAAAATAAACCCCGCATGCTTTCCCTGCCAAAGCCAGCTCCATGCCAGCATCTCCAGCCCCAGAGACTGCTCTTACTCTTGTAAGCAGCTGAGTTGATCACCATTGAAAAGAAAATGCAGGCTGACTAGAGTTAATCACAGAGCTGCATTCATATATGTCCCAAATTTACACATCAGTCCATACACGGAGGGGTACTTCTTTCTTCTTTCAGTGCAGGCTCAGGTTCAATATAAATAGCCAGCAATTCATCTTTCCCCTTGCAAGCCCCGCATACTTTCCTTTGCAGGGCTAAGCAGCATTAGCCTTGGGAGTGAAGAGAAACTGCTATTGCAACCTATACTGTCTGATCTCCCCATAGGCCAAGTCCTCAGAGGAAATGGGTCACTGGCTGGGCCTCCTCTTGTCGGAGTCAGGTTCGAAAACAGACCCAGAGGAATTCACCTACGATTACGTGGATGCTGACAGGGTTTCCTGCATTGTGAGCGCCGCAAAGAACTCCTTCTTGTACGTCAGTGGGAATGGGGATGCCGGTAGAGCAACTGGAGCAAGGGTCCCTCTGATCTTGTTGAAGATGTCCCTGCTCGTTGCAGGGGGGTTGGATTAGATGAGCTTTGAAGGTCCCTTCCAACCCAAACCATTCTATGAGTCTGTGTGAGGCCATGGGCACCCAGCCATGTGGTTCACTGTGCCACAGGGGCAGGGCTGTAGTGCTGCTGCAGTGCTGTGCCTGAGGGTGGGGGAGAAAGAGCCAAGGGGAAATGTGATAGCAGCAGTGTTCACATTGCTGCATGGCTCTGCCTTCTCATCTTCTGCCTCTGACCATGCAGCCCTGCCCAGACCCCAGGACCACTATGCTCAGATACCCCAAATGCAGCACAACCTGATGGGATGTCCTGCTTCTTGTTCACAGCTTAATGCAGAGGAAGTACTCTGAGCCCAATGCCTATATCGACAACCTGCCCAAGGGCAAGGTGCAGCAGGAGGAGCTGTATGATGATGTGGATCTGCCAGACCTGCCTGTGGTAAGAGGCATCATCACCCAGTGCTGCACCACGGGCAAACATCTGGGCATGGGGGAGTCTCCAGCAGCGAAGCAGGAGGGTTTTCTAACAGCAGCAAAGGGGATTCCCTGGCCCTGGGGATATCCAAGCTTTTGCAATGGGGCAAAGTGAGTGCTGGAGAGAAAGCACTAAAGAATGGGAGAGAAATTTTCAGCAGGGTGCTATTCTCAAGCAGCTGGGAATCCCACAGTTTCCATCAGCAAACAGCATGGATTATTTGGTGAGTGATAACGGGTTGTTTGCAGCCTGGTCTGTCCAAATTCCTTTTGATGCCTGTAAGAACAAGCCCTGTGTAAGGACAAGAAAGATGGACCATGCTGAGAATGGGACTTATCCAAGGGAAGCATCTGACAGGGTTTGCTGGAGGTACCACAGTGTGTGATCCTTGGATAGGGCTGCTGGTACCATTGGAAAAGAGCTGTTGAAGGAAAGCAGGAAGAACCTTTGCTTCAGTACACCAAAAAGCCCTGTATGGAATGACATGGAGAACGGGTTTTAATTCCTCCAAGGTTTATGGAATGATACTTCAGCTTGCCTGAGATACTACTGCTTTGCAGCGAGATGTTTCCTATACTGCTGGCTGCAGCAGATGGCCCCATTTCAGGGAAACATTCTCCTTTTGCAGGAAGAAGTACCCAAGAATGAGAGCAAAGCGGAGGGGGACCAAGACAGAGTATACCTGGATCTCACCCCAGTGAAGTCGTTCTTGCACTGTGCTGGCAAGATGTCATGCCAGCCTTCACCCTGCAGCTCGCCATCTTTAGAAAGGGCTGCTAACAAGGCTGCAGCAGAGAGCACAGCTGAGCCAGCCCTTGTTCCTAAGGAAGCCGAGCCCTGTAGTAAGGAGATGGAGACCTCGGAGCAGGTACTCTCCTGGACTGTGGTGTGCTGCAGGTTAACCAGCGAGCCGGTTACCCCGCCACATCATCCCACTTCATTTCTCCCTCCAGAAACAGCCAGAGAAGCCAGAGCCTGACGAGGCGCTGCCACGGATGCCTGCTGTTAAGATCCAGACACAGCAGCAGAACATCGCCTTCCCCCAGCTGGCCCCCGAGGTGCCGCTGGGCACAGGGACAGCAGGCAGCCCGCAGCTGGTACCCGCACACCGGCCCAAGATGCCACTGCCGGGTGAGTGGGTGACACTGGGGAAGCAGAGGCTTGGAGGGAGGTGGGGCTCTGAGTGTGAGTTTTGCCTTGTGGTTCCCTTGATGCTGCTGTACAGTAGCTATAGAAGGGGATGATGAGTCTCCTGGTTGGTGACTTCCCAGACCCTCATTTTGTTTCTGAGAACCTGAGAAAGCTTTCCTTCCTGATTTTCCCCCTTGTTTTGGTGGGTTATGTTTGCAGCATCAGCAGTGGAAACCAAGCTGGGCAAGAACAGGACAGAAGCAGAGGTGAAGCGGTTTACAGAGGAGAAGGAGCGGCTGGAGAAGGAGAAGGATGAAATCCGGGCTCAGCTCACCCAGCTGCGCAAGGAGAGGCGGGAGCTGAAGGAAATGCTTGGGGGTAACACAGGTAGAGCTGGGCAAGGGGTGATGCGTGGAAAGGGGCAGGTAGGGATAGAACAGGGGGGAATGGGTTTGAACTGCAGAGGGGAGATTTAGATGGGATATTAGCAATAAATTCTTCCCTGTGAGGGTGATGAGGTGCTTGCACAGGTTACCCAGAGAATATAAGGAAATACAAGGAAAACATACAGGACATGCCCTGGTCCCTGCTCCCTTCACAAGCTCCCCAAGCTCCCAGCCAGCACCAAGTTACCCCTCCCTCCCTTCGCAGACAAGAGCCTGGAGCAGCGGCTGAAGGAGATAGATGAAGAATGCAAAAGGAAGGAGAGCCGGAGGGTGGACCTGGAGCTGAGCCTGGTGGAAGTGAAGGAGAACCTGAAGAAGGCTGAGTCCGGCCCTGTGACGTTGGGCACTGCGGTGGATACCACACACCTGGAGAACGCAGCCCCCCGGGTATGTGGGGCTACCTCTGGGGTGCGCAGTGGCTTTCCAGCAGCCAGGCAGTCCCATTGTCTCAGCCTGCTTAATAATATAATCCTTAATAACAGCATTAAATTATTGTAATATGTAATCCTATATAAAAGTCTAGATTATATCTTATCTAAGTATTATGTAAATTATTAGCTATATATAGACATAATAGTATAATAATAACATAATGAGGTAATAGAAGTGATGGGGAGGTGTAAGGGGGCTAGGGCTCAAGAGAGCAGTTGTATTTCCACATGGGACTTCGAACAACACCCTCCTGGGCCATGCAGGTTTGGACCCAGCTCCTTCTGTGCTCAGCTAAGCCACAGAGTGGTTTTGAGGGAGGTTCAGGCAGCTAAGTTCCTTCTTGGGATCTTGGTTCCTATGGGATGGAGATGGTTGGTGCCTGAGCCATGCTCTGAATCTGTGCTTGAGTCCTCAGCACCCAAACACACCACACACGTATTGGTATTTTGAAATTGGGATGTCACTGAAAAACATGTTCCTCAGTGCAAGCGGGACGTGGCTGTGAGAAGGAGATGGTGAGGAAATGCAGTGATCTCTCTTGGTAGGCTGAAGTCATCACCCTTCTGTTCTTTTTACTGCAGATTCAGGCAAAAAGTGCCAGTCCAGCAAACAGCACAGACAACTCACCAGTCAACTCAGCAACAGCTTTAAAAAACAGGCCTTTATCCGTCATGGTGACAGGGAAGGGAACAGTCCTACAGAAAGCTAAGGTATGTGCTAATTTGTACAAGCCACTGCTTTTCCCTCCTGGCAGTGGTGGGATGAGTGGTGGGGTGTCTCACCCCTGACCAAGCACCACTTGGAACCTGCTTTTCCTCTAGTCTTTTCACCTGGGTTTGCCTTAGCTGTGATTTAAATGATTAAATGTGTGTATTGCTTATAACAGAGAGACAGCCCTGACCTATTCTGCAGCCAAAATCACTTGGGTTGACCACGCACATTACAACTGTTGTGGCTTTCCAGATCTGGCTTTTGACTAATCTGTCTTTATTCCTTGGCAGGAATGGGAGAAGAAGGGAGCTAGTTAGAAACACGTCTTTTTAGATGGACTAAAGACTGGAATTGACCATTCCTGGCCAAGGGGATTCAATCATCTGTAGGTGGAGGTTGAGTTGTACAGCACAACCTCACACCAAGCTCCTCCTCCACGTCACACCAACTGCTCAGCGCAGCAACGGAGCCAACTGCTGCCAATATGAGTTATCCCCAATGATCTTGCTCTTTCCAGACAAGTCCCAATCACGTAGCTAAAAAGAATAACAACAGTGGCAATCCTTGCATCAAGTTCCTAACCCAGTTGATGTATACAAGAATGTTACTGTACATAGGGGTGTTCTGTGTATTTCTACTCTGAAGGTTTATCAATGAGTCATTAAGGTTTCTATATTAGTGGCAGTAGTGGGTTCAGAAGAGGCCTCTGCTATTCTTTATACCCCGGTGGTTTTCAACCTGTTGTGACAAAATGCAGTCAGCTAAAGTCTCCTGTCTTGCTGCCAGTCATCACTCAGCTGCATTTCATCCAGCCGTCAGTCAATGGCAATACCCACACCTGAGTGATGCTCAAGACATGAGTGAGAAGCACATAGCAACCTGTCCAGGGGATTCCTAATTGGGGTCCTGATTCACCCCAGCGTGTGCCCATTCCTTCCAGCCTGCTCCAGCTTTGCCTGAGTGTCAAGGAAGATCCCTGCTCACCTTCTCATGCTGTAAGATGTGGTACAGACTGGTGGCACCAAGAGCTCTGGGCAGTGGAGATCTGTAAGCAGATTCAGTTAATTCTCTTTCACCTGAGGAGTTTGTTCTGGGGAAAAAATCATATTTAAAGGTTTGTTAATAATTCACCAAAGGCCTAGGCCTGCTCAGCTGTTGTATGGGAAGCTGGATCCTGGTGTGTCTATCCCTCAGGGCTTGCCCTTTCCCAGGGGAGGGGAGGTAAAGTGGTCCCCATGCTCCTGCCCCAGCTATGAGCCCCACTTTGCTGATGCTCTCTGGTCTTCACAGAGCCACAGATGTACAATCTGCTTTTGAAGACATGGACATGTCCTCAGGAGCCCCTCCACAACAGGCAGGGCTGACCAGCCTGACCTGTTCGGCTCCAGGGGTGGGATGCTGGCCATATTGGTGCTGTCACCCTGCTTTCCAGATTATTTAACTTAACATAGCCTTTCGTCCCTGGCCCACAAATCCCACCCATCTCTGCCCTGGCCAAGGTTTCTAATGAAAGGTGTTGGACATTTGGGACTGCTAAAATTAGAGACATTAGAAGTTGAAGGGGAATAGAGCGGCTGTCAGAAATCCATACACCCTCTCCTCTCTCTAACCTGCTATCATGTCTGATGGCCTTGGGACACATCTTGATGTCCCCTTTGATGGCTCTTCAGCCCTGGAGCCCAGACTCAGTAACTGAGTTGATGGTGCTGGGGTTGAAGCTGTTTTCTAACTGTGCAAAACTAAAGCAGCACCAGTGCCCACCAGTACCCACCAGTACCCTGGCTGCGTTGCTCTGGGATCCTGCAGCTACACCAGCAAGCAGCACCCAGAGCTAGGGTAAAGACAGGCAAAATGCTGTACCTTCCTAAGCCTTGAAAACCTTTGACAGGCCCAAGATCACTTCTAAAGGGATGCTCCTTCTTCACACAAAGGCCCAACAGCACAGAAGGTCTTCAGGGCAGTGACCGCAAGCTGGTGGTGGCACTGGAATGGGTGAGGATGCGCTGACCAGAGGCTCTGGGCTTGCTTGCTCCTGCCATGGGGCTGTGGTGCAACAAAGCACTTGGTCAGGGTATCCTGGAGGCAGTAAGGGTAATCTCACTGGTATTTCTTCTTACTTTGAACTCCCTGCGGTGGTGCAGATGGAGGAATGGCTAATCCCAGGCCTCAGAGCAGTACATCAATCACCCTTGTCCCTGTGCAAGGTTTGCACATAGGAAAAACTCATGCAAACAAACCACTGAACCTTCTAGTTCAGAACCCCGGGGCCTTTCCTCTCCAAAGCTCAGATGGAGGCCATGGACACCATGAAGCTTTTGTTTTGACCCATGATGAGCTGTCAGGAGACCTCTCTACACCCTGAGTATCTGTGTAGTACCATGCCCTCACCATCCACCCTGCTGTCATCCTCCAGAAGTTGTCCAGACATTTCACAGTGGTACTGAGACAGCGACAGATGAGAGCAGCTCTGCTTTCCCCACCACATCCCAGTCAGCATCAGTGGTCCTGCTGGGATATCTCCATTAGAGGAAGTAAACATAGGCAAGTCCTGAGCAGCACACATTCCCCAGAGAAGAAACATAAAACAATTCCTCTGCGTCCCTATTGTTTTCCTAACTCAAGGCATTTCCTTTGTTGTAACTGTGACCTATAAAGTGGCGCTTTAGAGGGTTTTATAATAAAATGATGAGTATATTATGTTAGCAGTAGTTTTCCTTCATCGTGTGGCTTGTTCTTGTGCTATTCTCCAGCAGAGTTCAAGTACAAAACCCCCACAACACTATTGGTTACTACAAAGTTCCTTAGCTATGCAGTCTATAGCTGCAGTGGACTGTATCTTAAACAATTTAGTCATCTATGGTGGCTACACCGTCAATAAAAAGCATTTTCGGACAGCCAACCCGCTGAAAAATAGCAACAACCGTGACAATTTGCATGAATACATGTAAAAGATTCCTGCCTGTATCTCCATAGCACAGTTCTCTTGCATGAAACCAGCGAAGAAAATTGCCTCCACTACCTTGCTCTGGCCACTAGATAGCAACTGCGTGCAAGGCTTAGTGCCTGCCGCTGGCACTGAAGGGAAAACCAGGATGGGGTTTAGATGGAAGCAAGGAAAAGCGTTATTTAAGAGGTTGAGGCTAGGCTTTACAGAACAGCCGCCAAGTGCCAGGCACTTCCGTACCATACCTTTTGGTGGCTGTACCACTCCTGCAGAAAGGCACCCTAGCTATGGCACAAAGTCCTGGGGAAGGTCCCGCTCCCCGGCCTTTCCTAGCCCAGCCACTGACGCAAACCTGCCAACAAGCCCATTAGTGTCCTGCCAGCCTCCAAGCCTGGGATTCCCAAAAGAACATCTCGATTTGGGGTTGCTGTTTCTGTGAGCTGAAGGGGAAACAGCAGTGGATTCTGTCCTTCCCCAGCAGCGCTGCATCACTCGCGGGTGCTTTGTAACATCTCTGTTATCTCTAGCTGTCCCCAGCACAACGCTGCCTTTAGATGGCTGTGGACCATCCTGGTAGCAAACACAGCTGCCTCCCAGACTAAAGGGCTTGCTCACCCCAGTCTCATCCTACAAAATACCACGTTGAAGGTCTGGGTCTAAAGACACAGCTGTGCAGGGAAGCGGAGCTCCTACTGCTACTGACTGCCTAAGGCACAACTTAGTACTTACTGTTATTGCTTTGTTAGTTGCTCCCAATGTAATTCTCACGCCTATGCAATGCAGCCCCTCCACCATGGGTCCTGCAGGGTGTCACAAGCAGAAGCCCATATTCTGCCGGAAGGAAATTTGCTGCTACAAACTTTTTTTCTTACCAAGTTTCTCAGGTAAGTACCTTCAGTTCTTGTTTTGCATACTTGGAGCAGCCCTACAGCAGCTACTGAGGGATCCTGCCTGGCACATCCAACGAGCTAGCGGCACTCTGATTTGCAACTGTGACACGAGTGCCAGATTTTAAAGGGGGAAATAACCTGCCTCCCACTGATGGAGAAGCTGGCCTATAGGTTTATATAAGTAAGTTGTCTCAGATATAAAATCAATTTACTTCTATTGAGCAGAGTAAGATTGCAGGCGTTTTGTGAGCTGAAGAAGCCAGATGGCTTTAAGGGGAGCATCAGCAGACCTCTCCCAGCCTGGCCTCAGCTCTTGGTGCCCGGAGATGGTGGTATAGCAGGATCCAAAGTCCAGCTTCCTTTCTGCAACCTCTCCAGCAAGGGCCCCAAACACATTTATTCACCACAAACAGGCATGATTTCGCTTGCTGAGGGAATGTAAGAGTAAAGGGGGTAAAATACATGCAGTTACTTAAAACCCAGTTTCATACAGGAGAAACAGGCTTGTCCAGCAATCCTACAGAGCGAGAGTAATTCACAGCTCCATTAGTAACAGCAACCCAGACATTTAATGACAACCTGGCACAGACAGCATCCTCTGTGCTCGCCCCATGCCAGACAGGATTAGCGCTGGCTTCGCAGGAACCCCAGCTCCTCAGTGGCTGTGCCAGCCTCAAGGGAATAAGCTCCCATGAGGTAAGTTCTCATTAAGTATTTCTGATTGGATCCAAGTCTGTAAGTGAATTTCGTGAGGGATCATTTCAAAGACCAAAGCCACTTATTCTTTCTTAATTACAATTTTCAGGAGAAAGAGCATAGAAATTAGCCATGATCTTCGAAGCAGATGTGCAAAAAAGGAAAACCAAACAGCCTCAACAACTGTTCAGCAGTGTCCTGCCTGCCTGTGGGATCAAGCAGGACTCTCCAAGACCATCCCATATATCCTGATCTTTGTTAGCATCTTGGCTTTTCCCACCTCCCCCCAATGCCCTGTCACCTTCTTACCTTGCAAAGTGCTTTGTCCTGTCCAAAAGGAGAGCTGGTGGGTGCTGCCGTGGCCAGCGCACATCTAAGCAAGCATCGAAGGCTTCAGTGATCACTCGCATCTAGGAGGGAGGTCCCAGTCCCAGCACATCTCATCACAGATCACTACAGATCAACACATAGATCACTAACACATGGGGATCCCTGGGACACTTTGGGAGCGGAGACCCCAGCCAGATGCACGCAGAGGCTAAGGGCTGGGTTTAGGAACCAGCTTTCCTGAAACTGCTCCACAAGTTCCAATCTCTCATACCATCCCTACTCGAGGAACTGATTGATGCACAGGGCCAGATGTATCCCACCCAGCATTAAAATGTCTCCCACATGAGATTTTGCAGTCTGTGATTCATGAATCACATAGAGAGGTTTGTCTATCAGTCAATCAGTGCTTAAAACCAGCAGGATGGTACAGACACAGGGTTTCCCCAGCTCAGACCCAGGCAAGCATCCCTTGTCCAGATAAAGCCTATGCACTCTAAAAATGTACTTACCAGCTATGTATTAAAGCAAAAAGAAGTTACAAAGGTTACACCAACCCACTATTGCCACAAGACAAAGTGCTCAGCAGCTGTGAAAACTATCCTACAGGCAACAGAGGTATAAGGAAAAGGCTTTAAGCATATGTTTGAGGCCAGGAAAGCACATCCCAGCTCCAGAGCTGTGTGCCAGACAAGGTAAATATGCTTCCATTTGAGAGGGAAGACCAGTCTTACAGAGTACAAATGCTTGTGAGGAGTGAACATTAATAGATTAGTTCCTCTTTCTATCCCAAATGTCAGCCCTTCAACTAAACCTCTATTTTGCTGTGCCTTAGGACACAGATAACTTACTGAATGACAGTGAAAAGAAAGAGGAAATTCTCTTTTCTCATAGCCTTGTCTCTCCCACAAGGTAGGACAGTGCTGCTCCTGTCTCAGTGCCAGCTTTCATCCCCCAGAGTGTTTTTAGATCATTCTTCTCTTGACAACAAACCCGAGGAGTAATTTGTGCCTCACTTTGTACATCTAATGTTACTATTCACACACGGGGCCGGGACATCTGGATTAAGGCATTTTTCTTCTTCTAGGAACAATAGATGCTATTTTAATGAGTGCTGGCAGACACAATCAGTGTCTCTGCCTCAGCCCTGTCCAGAGCTGCTCCTGCTCTCCCAAGGTAATGGGCACCATGGGAAAGGCAGCAGAGAACAACCCAACAGTGTGAAGCACAGGCCCCAGGGAGCAATTTTACAGCATCAGGGGTGAATTGATCTAGTGATCCAGTGAGGATGCTGCTCCAAAGGATGCAGGCAAGTGGCCAAACTGTCTTTGGAGACACATGAACCATCACAGCACACCGGAGACCCAGCTTGTGCTATAGACTGCTGTGCCAGGGACAAGATCAGCTTAAACAGCAAGGGGAGGCAGAAATGCCATTCAGCTTGTCTGTCCAGGTTCAGGCCAGGACAAGCATGCTGTTCTCCCCAGCAAGCTCCAAAAGGAGAGCTAAGTGACATGGCAAAGGTCTAAGCCATGGAAACAGCACCAAAAAGAAGAGGTGAGGTTTGACCTGGAAAGTGCAAAAAGGAATGACTAAGAGAAAAATATGTATGGGTAAAGGAGAGAGTAAAGGGGTGGCCTGCAGGAGAAAGGAAAGGATAGATGGGGTCAGGGAAAAGAGGTTCAGGCCACTCTCCCCTCTGACATATTCTGCTCCAAGCACTCATGTGAAGCTGCTCAGGAGGTTGTCCTGGTCCTGTCCCCTCCAGGTCAGACTGTGGCTGGCAGATAACAGTGAGGCTGGGCAGCGAGTTAAAATTTAAAGCAGATAGACAAAGGCCAAAGACCAGCAGAATGTATGAACTATGGCTCCATCCACAGTGTACAACAGACCAGATCTTTGCAAATGGCTGAGGATTGCCCTTACTTGGTGTATTGGCAGCCCTGGTAACTAGATTTGTCCTGGGCTAAATGTGGAAGAAAATCCGTCAGTGCATCTACTGAAAAACTGCCTCAGCCTCTGCTTTGGAGCTGCAAAAACCACTCAATGCTCTTGACAAACCCATGCTTTTCAAACCTCTCCTTATAAACGCTTACAAATGACTGTGAAGCTAAACTGTATTCAATGGCTCCAAATAAAGTCTGAGAAGAAAGCGGCATGGACAACTTACAAAACAGAACAGAGGTTCACAACCATTTCCCCCTCCTCTTATTTGTCTTCCTGCGTGTAACAAGCCATTCACTCCAGCACCTCCTCTGCCAGGGCATTATCTACATTATAACCCTTCAGCAGGAGCTCCAGAGTTGCTCAGACTTCTACGTGTTTTTAGAATAACTCAAAGATCTCTCAAGAAGTCCATTAAAGAAATAATAATACACAGCACTAGAACCTGAATGAGGAAATGCAAAATGTCAACAACAAACGCTTAAACACAAATATTTACTGCAATTACAAAAGAAAGAGAGCACTGGGAAGCCCAGTTCGTGCAATGCAGAAACTGGGAACGGCCTCGGCACTGTCCCTGTGCTGGAGCATCTCAGTCACTGCCAGGGGCAGTGGTGGCTTGTGAGGTTGTGCCTAAGAATGGCAGTGCTCCTGGATAGAGAGCTGGAGCACTCTGTGCATCTGCGTCAGTGTCCACGATCCACGTGTCTTCTGGTGTGCCGGGGGGCTCTGGAGAAGTGCTGCAAAGCCCTTGGAGTCCACTGCACATGGGAGCGTGGAGGAAGGACTGGAGAGCGTGGAGAATCACCCCGGAGAACTCCTGTTGTAGAAGAGAAGTGGGATAAGGGCTTTGGACCAAGGGATAAGGTCACACTCAGTCCATTACAACCCAAGAAGCATTCTCTAAGCTGTCAGATGTTAGAGGCCATGGGGTGGAGATCAGAACTCCTGAGCTCAGGTAAAGAGCACAGTATTGGATGAAGGGAGACACACTTAATTGAGAACTATGGGCACAGGACCACCTCTGGAGAGCCAGAGGTTCACCTGTTCCTGGCCATTGCCTCCCACCTGAAGGCAGTGGGGAGGCTTTTGCACCATGGAAAGCACTGAAAGCAACAGAGGTGGTGTCTCACATTCCAACAAAGACAGCTCCCTCACATTAAAAGGGAGCCAGAGGTTTCCACCTTGGAAGTCAAGGAGGGATTGTGACAGAGGCCACATCAGCATCGAGACCCAGCCACCAAACAGCTGCCCAAGAGTTACAGCCACATCTCTGCTTAAGGGTGGAAGATGTGGGATCCCTTCAGAGGGGCAGGCAGACCAGATGGCATCTGCTGTGGTTGCTATATCTGCTGATCCTTACTGCTCTCACAGTGCGGTCCTTCCCAGCCGTGGCACTCACACCGATAGCTCCCAGGCCCAAGGATACATACGCCCTGGTTCATGCAGGGGTTGGGCTTGCACAGGTTCACAGGGCTTTTTGCTTCTGCAACAGACACAAGTAGAAAGCAGGCTCAGATGCATCTGCAGAGTATTAACAGCTAAGACACATGTTCTTGCTCATTGGGAATGCCGCAAAAGTCTCAGCAGCTAACTATGCCAGACATCAAAAAAGGGCTAAAGGGAGTAGAAAACCACATTAACATGGCAGAGGGTTCAAGCTTACACCCTGTCTTACCACAGAAGACAAACTCCTCTTTGTTCAACCTAGAGAAGAGGAAGAAGAATGGCTTTGCTAGATGTTCTAAACTGGAGGAGAACATTCCTAATAAATGACAATTCCTAATGACACGGTTTAGTGGTGGATCCTGCAGTGCTGGGGTAAAATTTGGACTTGATGATCTTAAAGGCCTTTTCCAACCCAGCTGATTCTATGAGTCTAAAGCTTTAAAGTCTGACAGTATGTGAGGCTGCTTATCAAAGAAGAGCACAGTGGAGCATCTTCAGAGCTATGCACTGAAAATGTGAGCACTTTAAGACCCCACATCCAGACACTGGCAATACAGAGCAAGACACAAGCCCTGCTCCAAGCAGTTTACAACCCCAAAAGCCACTGGAGTTCAAACCTCACTTTGTGCTGGGGAGGACCTGAGCTCCCACCAGTGACAAGAAGTCAACTGGAAGCAGGGGTGGCATGAATGAAAAACAACACAGGAAACATTTCTCTGCTGCTTTCTAGGAGGCTTGAGAGAAAAGCCTGCAACCACAGCCCAAGTTGTTATTAGCCCTGTTCATATGAAGTATGTGACAGCTTTCCCAACCCTTTTAACACCACAGGGCCCAGCTGTCAGCAGGGCTGGCAGTGTTTCATGCTGCCTTCCTGAAAATACTTCAGGTTAAGTAGCAGCACCCCAGAGGGATTTGCTTCCAGTCTGCTGGCAACACCACTGCAGTGTTGGTAAGGGTGTGAAATTCCTCTGCTGAACAGCTATGTGGGGTAGAGTGTGGAGCTGCTCACCTCGCTCTTCACTCTGTGGTACAAAATAAAAGGGGGAAAGGAAAGGATATTAATCCTATCCTCTGTCCATCAGGATGATTACTACAGCTCACCACACTCTGTGCTTGTTCTCCCTGTACAGATAACAACGTGCCCAGCAACTCTCAACCTGTGCTAAAGATTGGCAAAATCATCATTGAAATTCAGGGTTTTGACAGTCAAATCCTAGATCTGAGATATCTCAGTCTTTAGTTCCTGTTGATTTTTTATGGAATCAAGCTGGGTTCAACACCATTGTCATCATGGGACATCTCAGACGGGGTCCTGCCTGACAGCATATCCCCAGGGATGGACACTCCTGCTTTCACTGTAGATGAAACTCAAGCCTACTGTTAACAGAGCATCATCTGAAATAAGCTTCTTCCACTTGAGGGATTATAACCTTTGATGATCTCAAGAGTTTGTGTTTCCATTAATCAGATTCATATACATTTAATGCTTGGGACCTTTTCTCCTAGCCCCCAGATTTCTTTTTTATGGTCTCTCTTCAGCTAAGCCTCAGAACAAATGCGATATCACAGGTGTCCAGAGGCAGGGTCTGTTTCTAAATACTTCTATCATGAGTCATAAATATTTTTTAAGCCCTTTCACAGATAATGATTCTGTTATTGAGTCTCGGACTTGGGAGCAGAAGACTGAATGAAGGGTTTATCTCCACATCGCTCTTGGTCCCAGCCTATCTAGCGCAAACAGTGATTACCTGCACATGAAATGAAAGCAGCAATTCAGTCTCAGCAAATGATATGTTATTACCATGACTCATTGAACCTTGCCATTTTTTCCCTTTCATCTGTGGCGCTGTAGTTAATTTCATGGTACAGTACATTGTTTTTGTAATAACACAGCTGAAAATACCACTGCAAAAGGAGCACATTGAAAAGCTCCAGGTAGAAACCATCTGCAGAGCCTGCCAAGAGACCAGCTCCTCACCCCAAAGAGACAATGCTTTAGTTCTTTCTAACCCTGAAGGAGCCATGGGCATGCCTAGAGATGAAAAGAACCTTTGATAGTGCTGAAGCTCAATGCACTTCTTCGTTTGACCTTACAAACAAGTTAAAACATAACAAAAGCAAATAGCTAGATGTTAAACTCTGACTATTTTGAACAAGAAACAAGCATGGCATTTTATCTTTCTAGTGGTGGCACTTTGGCCACCACTAATGTCTCCAAACCAGGGCTGCTATGCTTTCTGAAAAGCTGATTTTCATGGAACACAGGCGCTCACATTCAACACTGTTGGCTGTAGAAACATGTTCCGTTAACACACACCC
>JAOEHY010031286.1:0-19786 GCA_025447955.1 Psilopsiagon aurifrons | reverse complement strand
CCCCCCCCCCCCCCCCCAATAACACTGCAGGGGGTACATCAATGCACAGAAAGTTCTACAGGCTTAAAGCAACCTTGGAAAAAGAACAAACTTCTTGTTCTTTCAGGGAAGGCAGAACCTAAGCCTGGCAGGCCTGGAAAGAGCCACTCACATGAAGCCCAGGCTCACCCAGCGGACTGAGTCCCAAGACCCAGTCCAGTTGGTTCCTATTAATACAGAATTGGTTTGAACAGTCACCAGATCTCTATGCCATAGTTTGCCCACCTGTATGAGGCAAAAGACAGTATTGAGCTCACTTGATAAAGCATCAGTAAACCTACAATAACAGTGCCTGGTGGCATCACCATAAGGAGCAAGGATGGGACGTTCTCTCACCTTCACAGACTCTTTCGATGATAAGGTCTTGATAATACTGCAGGTCCTCATAGGAGGAGATGTGGACCAGGTAGCTGGGAGACCCAGCAACCCTCAGCAGCGTGTCCCTCTGTGCATCCCCAATGACAACCACAAACACCAAGATGCCATTGTGCCTCAGCTGCTGAGCTGGGGCAGCCGCATCCCCCATGCCACCTCCGCTTGCGAGCAGCACCACCACCTTGTTGACACCAGGTCTTGCTCCCTTCTGCACTGTCATCACATCACCATAAACATGCAGTAAGGCGCTGCCAGCGGAGCCCGAGCCTCCGAGGAAAGGCACCTGGTCAAAGGTGTGGAGGACAGCAGAATTGCTTGTGTGGGTGTCCAAGGCAAACACAGTGTGAGCTCTGCTGCCATAGATCACAAGGGCAATTTGGGTGACATCCCGGTTGACGCTGAAGTGTGAACAGCTGCTCCTGACAAAGGCCCTCAGCCGCAGGAAATTCTCCAGGCCAACTCCAGATGAAGCATCCACCACAAATGCCAAGTCAAGAGGCTGTGCCTGGCAGCCTGGGTAAGAGAGTGCAAACACGGGATTTCTCAGAACATATATGTACGCTTTTCTGACCAAAAGAAGTGGTCAGAAGGGGAAAATGGTGAGCAAAAATCATCACTGGTGATTACTGATCATCTACAACCCTTTCACACCAATAGATGCAGACCCACCACAGAAAGCAGGGATGGAAGGTTAGTCCCTGGATCTATGACTGACACAAACAAAACAAGGACATTCATCCTTCTGTCCTTCCCTTGTCCCCAGTGGAGTTCAGAAGACCTCCTCATGGTTTGACAAATTCATCCCACAGTGAGCCTTACCTCCAGGACTGTCCACACTGCAGATTCTTCTCTGCAGCTCTGGGATCCTGTTGAACAGGTCCTGGGGATCAGAGTAGACAATTGTCTGCTTTGGACTGCCAGTCACCTTGGTCAGCTCTGCTCTCATGAAGCTGCTGCCTACACCAATCAAGAAGAGGTCTTGGTCTCTTGCATACTTGGCAGCCTCTGCCACTGGATCTTGAGACTTGGAGTCAGTGAGCAAGACAACCACACGTGGGATATCATCCTGCATGTCTGCAAAGGCTGGGGTGCTACTAAAACCATGCTGTGCAACGTACTGCAGGGCTCTGCCTGTCAGGGTTCCCCCTCCACTGAAATTCAAAGCATCAATGCTCCTCAGGAGACCGAGTGCATCCTTGTGTTGCCCCACTTCAATGGGTATCCTAACACTGCTATCGTACTGGGCCACCCCCACGTTCATTGGCGAGTCCTGGCCCATCACTCCTTGGATGAACCTCTTGAGGAATGCCTTGTAGCGCAGGAACCCTTCCAACGTGACTGCTGACGAGCTGTCCACCAGGAAAAGGAGATCCACGCTGCACTCCAGGCTCAGCTTTGGTGCTGAAAAGGGAGGTATCAATTTGTCATTGGCAGGGCAACAAGACAAGCCCTGTGGTGTGGAGCAGGGATATGGTGCACAGTAACCTAAACGGTTTGCCAGACATGCCATGAGCCGGAAGACAACTATGGGAGGAGCAGGCTTTATTTTGGTTGGATGCCACGCAAGGCTTTAGAGACAGGAAACATCCATGGGAGTCTGGGGGGACTCCTGAACTTGTGGATGGCAAACTTCAAATTAAAAATGACAGCTCCTCTCGCTAGGTACTCAGGGGAAAACACTCAGAGTTTTCCAGAGGAAGGAGAAAGTCCAAGCACCATGCTCTTTTTTGTAACATCCAGAGGCACTTCAAAGTGGGAGCTTCGAATACAGGGGAAGAAAGTACAAAGCATTTCCTGAAATCGGGACCTTCTTGGGTTTCTTACACTGAACCCCCAAAATCAGGAGTCCCTCTTCACCCCATATGCAGGGAGGAAACCAACAGCCATACCCATGCATCTGCCCCAGCGCCTCTGTTCTGCTCACATGGCACCTGCATTTGGATCCAAAGGGAGACTGTCCCTATTGGTACTCTCCATATCCACAGGTTTCTGAGCAGTGAGACCCAGTCACTGGGGCTGACACAGCCATAACCAGCATGAGAGAGTCATAGAAACATAGAATACCAGGTTGGAAGGGACCCCTGCGATCATCTGGTCCAACCTTTATGGAATCAGAGAACAGAGAAAATGCAGCCTGTCTTCTGGAGAGGAGCCCAAAGGCTGCAGCCCAACCCCAGTTGTCCCTATGGCCAGGTAACAGACACCACAAAGGGCAGGACCCAGGCAGCAGGGAAGGAGGAGGAGCGCAGGTTTACACCTACCGCAGTGGATGTCTCCTCCATACCCCACTGGGCACAGGCAGTGGTATTTGTCCAGTCCCTCTGGGACACACGTGCCCCCGTTCTGGCATGGCTGGGAGTCACAAGGATCTAAATGGGATCAGAGAAAGGAAAGCTAGGGAGTCAGCAGGGAGCCTGCCCCTTCCCATCCTGTGCCACCAGAGGAAAAGGGGTCTTCTTCTGCAGAGTTTGAATTAACATAGGGCCACGTTCACCCTCAGCTCCATGGCAATTTCATTTTGGGATGGCTTTCCAACAGGCAGTGTTGGAAACCATGAGCTCACTTTGTTTCCTGTGGAATAACACCAAGGAAGTTACACTCATACAAATACGGGATTGCTAAGGGTCAATCAGCTTGGTCAGATTTACGCTGGCAATGGAAGGATCAGAGTGTGGCCTGCTGCTTGGGCAATGTTGTACTGACAAATAAAGCCATTGTCACCTGAACCAGCAAAAGGATGGAGTTAAGGGCAGAACTGAAGCACCACCACTGTTTTCACAGCCACAGAAACAGGGTGGCTATCAGCAAGGATCAGGTTCCCTGCTAAACTGACCGTGGTACCAAGCCCATGAGCGGAGGCATCTCACTGCATACTCCTCTAGCTGGAGGGCAGTGACTCCTTGCAGGCATCAGGAAGCAGCACAAGCCTCAGCCCCAGAGACACAAGCAGATGAGGATTAACTGACACCTCAAGTGGAAGAACTGACTGGGAGGTATTTTAATCCAAAATAACCCTGGTTATAGATATCCATGACACAAAAATATATACGGATGTAACATCAATTTGTGGCATTTTCTCACTTTGTACAAAATTTTTAGAGATAAATCACCTTTCCTTTCATTCTTTTCATTCTTTATTTTAGTCTTTTTATTGTTTAGTTCTTGTCTTCCCTGCTTTGTAAATGAAAATGTTCAAAGGCTACGTCCTACCTGGACATACAGTTCGGAAGCATCTGGACGGGTGTTTTATCAAGACTCTCTTCCATCTGAAACAGGAACAATAAAACCTACCATGAATTTGAAGATTAGCGAGGTGTCTTCCAGGTTGACCTTAAGGTGTTTTCAATGGAACAGATTTGTTTTGAAAACACGATTGTTCAAAGCAAGTATTTCAAAAGAAAATGCTCATTCCGAGTGGGGCGGCCAAAGAAAGAAAAAGTATTTCATCAAATCGACTCTTTTGGTTTGAATTCTATCTGAATGTTTTACGTTTAAAGATTATGGATTCACGCTCCAGTTTGGTTTTTGTTATTGTTACTACTGAAAAGATGTTACAGGTTTTATTCTAAATTGGAATGAAAAGAAAAATTTACAGCAGTGAGAATTTGCCATTCAACGTGAATTCTGGCATCTAATTTATCCACCTGTAACTGGTGGACAAGCAAGGCTTAGAGTGGGAAGAAATCCTCAGTCTTCAGCTGTGCCTCCCAGTGAGATTTTTTAACTTCCTCCATCATTTCCCTTCCCTAAGGTGACACGAAATAAACCCAAACCCTAACGGACAAATGTATATGTGCCACATGTAAGAAGGCAGGTAACACTGGTTCCTGGCAGTGAAATGATTTCGGCTTATTCTCATCCCTGGTAATGAGGTCTCTATTTATCCAATAACTGCAGCTTCACTATGCCACCGCTTTTCCAGTGCTCTGTGTTAGGGCTGCTTAAGCTTGCAGCAACCGTGGCTCACACCATCACATTTGGGATGCCATAGGCAAGCCACAAGCTGCTCTGCTTTCCCACGCTGGCTGTAAAGTACAAGGATCTGGAAACACTCACAGACATTAGGACAGGCTTGAAATTACCCACACAGTCATCCCTCAGTATATCCATGCACAGGCCATTATGCACAGCCCAGATCCAGGGTGACTTTTAAACATGAATCTGACTGCCTGGCATTAAAACAAGCACAGAAAGCATTTCTTCAAAGGAAAAACAACCCCCATACACACCAATTTCTGCACACCACCACTTGCACTCAGCTGCTTTCATCAGTAAAGAGCATGAAGCAGCCTTCCCCTTCACAGCTCATTTTTAAAGCATTTCTCCCACGGTATCAACTGCAGTGACAATGTTATTTGAAGGACCTGACATGGTTTATGGGTTTTCAGCTCCAGCCTCCTCTCCCTGAGCAAGAGGACGTTTCCCTCATGCAGCTCACTGCCATTGACCTGTTAATGCAGCTCTTTGTGTGCATTCTGGCTTTGGCACTGCTGCACTGAGGGTATTTTGCTAGTGACTGGAGTCTCTCTATGGAAAAGTCTTTCCCACATCCCCCAGGGCAGCCAAGCAAAGGAAAAGGGGCTTCTATAAGGAAGAAAGCCTGAGTGGATGAAATCAAAACAAGTGCCAACACAGGGAGCCAGACCTAGAAACCTCTGCACCAGAGGTCAGTACAGAGATGCAAACTTCAAATCATCTGAGTTAACAGGTAGGTGACCAATCCCAAATCCATTTTCTAATATTCATGGTGCTCTTGAGTTAATCATCTTAATCAGCTCCTCCTCTTACCCTTTGCTTCTCAGGAAGAGCCTCTTCCCATGTCTAGGGACCATGTTTGCATCAGTCTTCTGAGTGATCTTCATCCCCATAAAGAATTAAGGTCAGAGAAAAGCCTCATTACTGTATCTCTCATGTCCTTTCAGCCCCACTCGCTACTAGAGCTGTGGGCGTCCAACTCACCTGTAGAAAGGGCACAGTGAAGTCTGCACTGCATTTGGCTGCTTTGAGCCTTTCCAGCACACATAGTTTCCAGCCAGCTCTTTCACAGTCTCTAGGGTGCTGCGTTCACAAGGGTGGGATTCGACTCTGCAGCCTGTAGCAAAGAGCAAACGGAATTAGGATCAATGCAGGAAAATGCAGTCTGTGTGGGAGCGAAGCACCATTCTGAAATGGGTTATTCTTCCTCATCTACCTGGCATCAGCAGACAAGGCAGTGATTCACAGAGCCTCCAGAGACTCCAGAAAAGAACTTTCCTGTTGACAAGCTCACCAACCTGTCCCACTTTCTGGTTGCTCACTGTTCAGCATCCTTTGCTCTGCTGTAAAACTCCCACTGATGAGTTCAGAGGTCAGTGACTATTTTTCAGCCCCTTTGGTGCCTTCATGATAGAATCATGGAATCAACCAGTTTGGAAAAGACCTTTAAGATCATCAAGTCTAATCTGTACCCCAGCACTGCCATGGTCACCATTAAACCATGTCACTAAGGGCCTCATCTACACGGTTTGGGAACACTTCCAGGGATGGTGAGTCCACCACTTGGAATCACCAGCATGCCATCCAGTTTGGCCACCAGAGTCAGGATAACTCAGAGTGCAAGACGTGCATATTCAATTGTACGTTTTCTGACACTGCCTCATCTTCCTCACTCAGTGACACAGTCCAGGCTCAGAGCATGGACTCGAAGGAGGCAGGAAAAGGGGTTACCTGGCGCGGTGGTGCTGCAGACAGAGCCGGTGAGGGTGCTGTACAGGCCATTGGCAGCATCATCAGCATCCCCAGCGAAGAGCACATGCTGCTCAGTGGGCTCACTAGCCAGCATGTGCAGCTCCTCCCATCTGCAGAGCAAGGGGGTGTTCAACCACTTAGTTATCTCCAAAGAATGGAGTATCAAAACAGACCGTGTTCAGTGAATTGAGAGCTGTTGCAGAACCATGACACCTTTCAAACAGTTTTCAAAGGCCTTGTGTGTTTAATCTCAGGGAGTAGCATAGCTCTAAGTCAGTGGAAGGGCTTCCTTCAACACTAGTTCTCCTTCTACACCAGCCACCAAATCAGCATTTCCTCCATCTGTTAACCCACAGATTCACCTTTTCCCTTCCCAAAGCTCACATCTAGCACAAGACCACCCCTTCCTCACTAGGACTTGCCATTTGGCTAGCTGGGCCTCCATTTCCCACTCTATGGGAAGTTTCCTACCTTGGAAACTTGATTCCCACTGCAAAAACCATGATGCGTCTGTCTTTCACCTGCATTGCAGGCATTGCGGTGCTGCCCTGCGACTTTCCATCCGAAATGATGATCAGGACTTCAGCGACACTCGAGTTTCTGCCACCAGGGAAACCCTTGCGGAGAATGTACTTCAGAGCCCGACCTGTCTCTGTGCTCCCGCCTCTGGAAAGAAGGGAGATAAAATCAGAACAGAGCTCTTCTCTTGCTATTGTATTTACCATTTGGCTTTCAAACTTCCACCCTTTGGTAATGGGAACTTAGCATATTTCTGCCTGTTGCCACACAACACATCCACAGAGATGTCTAACCTTGTCATTCTTGTCACCTTCCTATTAATAGGTCTCATCTATTCACCTTTGCCTCTCTCATCTCCAACAAGACTTCTAACACACAGCAGAGTGTTTCTGCTACTGGAGCAAGAACCAGAGCTCTCAGATATTTATTTCCAGCTTTGACAAATGTCTCATCGGATCCTGGTTTTCCATTTAAAAACTGCAGTCACTCCTTTAAGAGTTGTGAGGAAAAGCTCTTTTACAACATCTTGTATTCCAGTCAGAAACACAGTACAAGTGGGCAAAACAAACAAACACCAGCATCTCAAGGTGGTTTCCTTTCTCTTGATGGATAAAGATGCTATAAATTCTTGCCACATTTAATCCCTTTCCTTCCATGGAACCTTCTGCCATTCTTACACCAAGTGCAAGAAGGGAGATACGTGTCCCAGCTTGTAACTGAGAGTCTGCAGTCTGCAGTCCAGTGGTATGCAGAGTCATGGCCTTTTTCTCCATGGTTTATTTGCAGGTCAATTTGATTTTCTACTAAAAGGCATTTGTCCATCCTGTAGTAAAGCTCCAGAAAAAACGAATGCTGAAAGCTTCTTAGCATACCTCTAGAAACTCAGAAGGACTGGACACAAGGGATGCTTTTTTCAGGGCTTCACCAGTACCTTTTACATGAGGAAAGTAAATGTCAATGAAAGCCACCTGATGCTCCAGCTGTCCAAAGCCATGAAAAACTCAATCAAAATCAATATTCTCATCTGCTAGGTTGCTTGCCAGTAGCACTGGTACGATAGAGAAGTTCACCAGCTATTAATATCCACACAAGCTGTACCCATCACTTCTCATTTTGGAGATGGGATCACCTGGAAGAAGCACAAGGCCATTTAAAAGTGGCACAAGTTACCTACTTCAGCTCACTTGTGGCTCAGATGCCAAAGCTACCTTACTCCTCATACTGTCTGCACTGAGTAGTGTCCTGAAGTCCTTGCAGGGCCTGGTTGCCCTCGGGTCTGGGCTATCATGGAGCTTTCCTGTGTGTCTCTCCTGTGAAACATTCCTTTCAGTACATGTAACTCAAACAGTGGATGGACATAGCCCTGCCACCCTTCACTTACAAATGAATGGGACCTCGAGAGATGAAGGGACAGACATGTAAAAACATCAGATGATCCCTTCTGAAAATCTGCTCTGAAGAGCTGACTGGTCCTGAAGAGAGGTGGCTGTGGGGAGTGGATCGAGGGGTGCACAAGCTGGCCTCTGAAGGAAGGAAAACTAAGTGTCATCTTGGACCAAAGGTAACAGAAGTAGATTTCAGGGCTGATTCCAGGTCCTTCTCCACAAAACCATTTACTTCCTCTTTCCTGGCTCCCCAGAAGCAGTTCTAAGGTGCAAGAAACAAGCTGCTTCCATATTTTGGCAGCCCCTGAATTCTCTCCTGGAGAAAGGAAAGTTTCTGAGGTAGAAAGCAATCAGTTCAATACTCAGCAATCCTCTCAGTAGCAAAGTACTAAACCTGCATCAGGATTCAGGCGCTAAAGGGTGCAGAATTCCTGCATGCCAATGGCAATTTAAATCAGCAGGTTAAATGTGCTACTGCTAAGTATCAGGGAATGGCAGGCATGAAGCCTTGCAGCTATGCAGTAACTCCCAAGGAAAAGCAACCTTGACTGCAGTATTGGTAGAAAATAAGCTACAGGTTGCCAGAGAACAGCTTTAGTCAAAGATACTTAAGAAATCCTGAAACTCCTTTCTTGTGAGATTATTAAAGAGTCAGATTTGCTGACTGCTGGATGCCTCCTTAACCTGATTGGCCTCCCGAGCCTGTAGGTGCTGGAGCTGTATGGTGCACACCAGCACAAAGCCACAGGGAAGGAAAGAGAGTTCCCTCTGGCAGCAGGGATGCTCACCACAGGCAGGGTTACAGCCAGTGTCTGCACAGCAAAGGGTCTCTTGGTGATGGCCTACTGGGTGTGAACTGGGAAGGAGCCCCTCATTGCAAGTGTGCTGAAGATAAAGCAGAAGGGAATAAAAAAGGGAGTGCTATCCATACAAATGGGTCTAAGAGGGGAACAATAACGTGTGGTTTTTGTGGGCTGTACGTTTCCCCTGGTTGTTACTTCTTCCCAGTGAGTTTCGTGGGGCAGGGACTGTCCTCTGCTTTCAATACTTAACTTCGCCTACTCAAGACGGGACTCTATGTTCTATGTACCATAAAACGTCACCAGAATTACACATAAAACCATCATCTGTATCAGGCTGAGGCAGGAATGATGACACTGTGATCCAAACACTGCAGATTTATATAAGTAAAAGCCATGAGTAACCTAATAGAGACCTTGGAGAGGAGGCAGGAGATGGTCTCACCTCTGCCCTGCAAGCTGGACTGTGCAGCTGGACCCCAAGGTGAAATCAGCCCCAGCTGCCCCAACTCCCCATCCGTCTCCTACGCTTGGAGATGTAGGCTACCCAGGCAGCCCCTGCTGCAACCAACTCAAGCTTCACATCAACCACCTACATTCTGCACCCAGTCAATACCAGGCTAAGACCTTGCTACAACACAACACACTGGGAAAAAGCCTTTCATCTCTGGTAAAAATCAAGGGCAACACACACTGCAAGTTCTTCAGCTGCTGTGGACAGATTTGACCCCTGCCTACAACTCATTAACTCTTTCTGGTGTTGGAGGAATAAACATTTGCTTATCTCAAAGGGGTAAATCCTGCATTAAGTCTCCCTCTTCCATTCCCAGTAGCTCTCCATCTGCACAAGGCAAGAGGTCTGTAATGTGCCATGCCTGACTGGATGTTTGATACCAGAGGGAGCCCAGTTTACAGGGAATTTGCTGCAGACCCTGTTGACAACTAAACCATGAGATAGGAGGAGACATTTCCAGCTGTCTTCTACTTCTACCAAGGAGCTGTGCTGTAAATCACTTCCTACAATTGCCTTTTAGAGCTGCTTTTATAGCCATCCAGAGCAAGCAAGGAGAACCAAGCCACAAGCGTTATTCATTTCTTGGAGGCATTATGTTGTCCTTCAGCTGTGCTGACACAAACACACCCCATTTGCTTTCTGAACATCCATCCTTTGCTTTAGCACCTGACTCCCGATTTGCTTGTTCAAGAAAAGCATTTGATCGTGCCCAAGTTCATCATTTCATGCTCATTTCATACTGTGTTCATAGCATGTCCAAATCTGCCATTTCCTGACCAGATGTCAGCAGCTGTCAGATGCTTCAGTGAAAAGTGCTGTGCATGAAGGAAAATACATTGTGCATAGTCAGTCTGATGACTGAATCTCGAAAACTCAGCTGTGCCCACATGAGCCCTGAGGATTAGAAAAACCTAATAGAGAGTCTCTGCACCAAAGCTCCTTAAATTCAGTTTCTTATCAATTTTCACTGGTTTCAACACTGTGGGTGTGTGTTTAAGGCATTACTCCAATGAGGATTTTCTGAAGCTGAAGGAGATGTGGATTTTACCTGCTGCCTTTGCTCGGGGATAGCACTAAGAAGGTTTTTCTCCTGTAACCAGCCATTGGCTTGTATGAAAGAAATTCGTAAGTTTAGCTTCTGAGATTACTGCCAAATTTGGCTGGGTTTGGCCAGTGAATTCAAAGGCCATTTGGACAGGATTCACAGAGAGAGACCAGCAGGCTCCAAATAAATCACAGAAGCTTCACTTTAGTCTGGTGCTGCCTCCTTTCAAGTGCTCTCAGCTCCATGCCTGGAGCACAGGGCTGAAGTCAGGAAATGCCTCTCTGGCCAGGGGCTCATCAGAAGCACATCAAGAAGCCTCTCATCCGAGACGTCAGACACCCAGCTTTTTCAGAAGCCAACTGGAATCCATCCGTAGCTCTTTTATCTGCTTTGAAATGTCAGCTTTTCATTTAAACTAGATGGAACAGCCAAGCACAAGGTCATTCTTTCTGTTTGATCTGTCAGCATCCTTGCGTTGTCATCAAGGAATTTCAGTCTCAGACACCAAATACTGCTCCCCTTTCTCTGTTCTCACTGACTTTCAGCCAACAGCCAAAGAGGAGGAGTGCAGCTTGTTTTCTGGGAAGTTTTTCCTTTAATATTACATGAGAGGTTTTCTTGATTTGATAAACCTATCAAAAGCAATACAACAAAACCAGCCAACTGATCCTGCTTGAAAAAGTCAAAAGTGAACCCATTTGCTTGCAATATGTACATCGTACATCCATGTATGATGAGATACAGAGCTAACCTTTATGCCTAATGCAGATGAGCTGAAGAAGGAGCAGACTGCAACAGGCTATACCAGTACCTCAGCTATCACCAAAACAAGTATTATTTGGGGGTGGTTGTCAGATCCTTCATAGATCCAAAAGTGTTTCTCAGAGATGAAGAGTTTGGATTTGGGGAGGCTCTAAGGACAGGTCTTGTCTGCGCTTCTGGCTCTATTTCCTGAGGTCGTGGGAAGACATCCAAGTCTTCCCATCAGGAAGAAAAAAGGTTTCCTTCTGAAAACCTGATCCTGTTGAATTCAGCAGGTACACATGCACAGACATCTGAGGACCAGGGATTTGTCACTACTTCATAGGACAAAGGAAACTGTAACCACTAAAACCATGTCCTGCCTTTGCACAGGCATGCGGGAGCACTGCACTTGCTTTTCCCTGGAAGCACGTAACCCAGCGCCCAGCACAAATGGCCGGAAGAACTCACCAGGATGGTCATGGAAAATTCTCCCCATTTACCATGTCATAATGGGACACTGAAAACTCCCCCTCCCATCAACTTCCACTGACAAAGCCAGACCAGGTTTTAGCAGGCTGTAAATTATGGACTGCAGTGTTCATTCACCCTCCTTCCTGAGGGCATCACATTGGTGTATGCACAGCAGGGGCGGAGATGTCTGGGCATCAACAAACTCCCAGTCCAGAGATCATTCATAGCCCTGAAAAACAGAAGAGCTGCAAAATAAGCTGACCTGAACACAATCCTCTCAATTCCCTCTTTCACTTCTTGTTTGGTTAGATACGAATCCAGCAGGAATTCAAGGTGAGGAGTTGAGCTAAACTGTATCAAACCCACGCGGACCTAAAAGAAAAGGTTGAAGATTACAAAAGGTGTCTGTGAGTCTCTAAATGATCCTCAATGAGAAGCACAGACCACAACATTTCCTATACAGACTATATGCAAGCAAAGAAGTTCATTAGCAAACAACGTGAGCCTCTGCCGCAGTCACAGGCAGCTCATGATCTATATTTATCCATTCAGAGCAGCAAGGAGCCTCAAGCACAGTAAGTTCATAAGTAACACCTCTTATACCAAGCCAGTTATACACTGCACAGGCGATCTTTCCATTACTAAAAGCAGCTCCCCCCGGCATCAAGCACAGCAGGCAACACAAACCAATTATTTTTCCACTACCTCCTCTAAAACTGTTTTCTATCCTTGAAAATGCAAATGGGCTGAATTGCCTGCATTGGACAATACAACCAGGATATTTCACTGAAGCCTGACAAGAAGTTTCATGGAATGTGACTACTTTAAAGGGGAAAAAACTGCCGATTTTCAATCTATAAGCCTATATTGCAGTCTAGCTGAAGGTGTCCCTGCTCATTGCAGGGGGGTGGGAATAGATGACCTTTGAAGGTCCCTTCCAACCCAAACCATTCTATGATCCTATACAAGTCTCTACTCTCAATCAATTTAATATGAGCCATGAAAAGGGAATGCCCATTTCACCTGAGCCGCCCTGCATCTCTCAAAGCCTCAAGTGTGCACTGTGACTCCTTGCCATCATTGCCCTGTGCTGTGCGGCTCTAGGATGAGATCTGAAGGGTCAAAGATTTCTTGCATAAGAAAATGATGAAGGGGAATGGTGATTTCAGCTTCCAAAGGATCCTTCCACAGGGGCAGAGCAGCAGCTTTTCGTTTTAGGACCTGGCGTGGTGGAGGCAGTTGGTCTGGAGGAAGTTTTTGGGTACAGATCTAAGTATCCCTGCGGTGGGAACCAGGAGCAAACACAGGAGCTGCCTCTGCTCCTTTGCTCCAAGAACTCTCTGGAGAATCAGACATGGACCACATGGACCAAGGGTCCCCAAAGCTGCAGCAGGCTCAGACCCACCCCTGTCCCGCCTCAGGTTCCTCTTCCTTCTACAGAGACCTTGCATCCCTGTCACAACCTTCCCAAAGACACACCAGTTATTTGGAAAGGCTCTGGCAGGGAATCAAGTACAAGAACCATCCCAGCCTGCTCCAAGGCCCCTGACTAAGATGCCTTGCAATGAACATTTTCCCTTCCAATCATTTTAATGTATGAGCATCCCGACCAAAATAAAAATCAGTAAAAAAACCCAAAACAAATTCATAATCTTTAACCTGAAATATTACGTATTTTTCTCAAGACCAAATGGAATCGCTTAAAATCTGTGGAGAATCAAGAAGCATCCTCCAATCCCACTGCTTCACATACCTCCACCTTGTCTTTCTGAATAAATACCCCATGGTAGCTTCTAGGTTGAATACTGCAGTTTAACTCAGCACGTTATCACTGTCCTTTCCACACATTGGCAAGCTGTCTGAACCTGCAATGGGACATTCCTGACACTCACCCTGTCTGGGTGGATATCCAAGGCATCACAGAGCTTGCTTGCGAAGTGCTTAGACCTTTCAAAGCTTCCTTTGCCAATGCTGTAGGAGCCGTCCAAGAGGAAAAGGACATCTAATGAAGCAGAGCACTGCATCACTAGGAGAAAAGGTAGACACTCTGAAACTGCACCTTATTAGTCTCACTGTCTGGAAACAGATAGCCAGGAGCAGAAAATTCAGAGAAATGGATATGCAGAGGACAGACACAACCCAAAGCCTGGATGCACTCCTGCTCTGGCCTGCACTCATTCAGCCCTGGCACGGTTTAAGCCCAGCCATCTTTTTGCTAGCAAAACCCTGAATTTATAGTTAGGGTTTTCTAATAGCAGATTATGAGGGATTGAAAGCTGTAAAGCATTCCCTTCTGGGTCACTGGTTCTTCTAATGGGGCAACCAGGCTTGCCCTGGAGCACTGCACTGGGTAAGAGCTGGAGCACAGCCTACTTAGCACCACTGTCCCAGCTTGTCAGCCTTGCCCTCACTGCTGGTCTGGATGTGGAGGTGCAACAACCTGGGTGCTGAGCGCAGGCACTGACCACGGCTGCCTGCCTGAGCATGCACAGAGAAAGCTGCTGTGCCTCCATCTCATTGTGTGCTTGGCATGGAGATGTGGAGACCAGGCTGGATGGGGTTTTGAGCAACTTGGTCTAGTGTGAGGTGTCCCTGCTCATGGCAGGGGTTGGAACTCGATGATCTTAAGGTCCTTTCCAATCCAAACCGTTCTATGATTCTACATCTGCAGCCCACCGAAGGGCTCTTGGTGATGTGCATCAGTGAGAAACATCCAAATAGAGCATGTCAGGATGGAAAGTCTGAGCTGAACACGCAGTGCTAAGGATGGGGGCATGCCTGGCACAGGAGAACATGTAATTTGTCACTTGGCGGGCAGACAATAGGAAATAATGGCTGGCAGGAGAATGCATGATACAGGCTGTGAGTAACCAATTGGGTGTACGTCAAGGGAGCTGTAGGTGAACATGGTTTGCTGCAGCCAGAGCACAGTCATCCTTATTCAGTGCACTGTGGCTGTTGCTGGCTTCACAGCCTGAACAAATTAGCCACACGAGAGGTCTAATTGAGTCTGTGATTAAACACAGCTCCTTAAACCAGGATTGCTTGAAACATGCTCTGAAGGAGCTGACAGAGACACCAGCTGGGTGGCAAAAAACCAGTATGGAAAAACCAGAGCAGGTCACATCCCAGGAGAGCTATCACCAATGAGGGGGGAAACCAGGCTAGGGCAGATGCAGCCACAATGTTGTGCTTGCCAGAGCATTACAGACTGAAAGAGGTCCAGTAAACAAACAAACAAACAAGCAAATGGATATATTTAGGGGAGAAAAAAAAAAAACCACACAACAAAAAAATCAGGAATTCAGGAAACAGAAAAACTTCCTTTGAAGATGAACTTACACTGGCCAGCAGCTGAGATCTTGCTGATCATCTCCTGGTCAGCATGAATCTCCTGCATACCCCACACCAGCAAAACTGTGGGATCAAACAGACAATCACCCATCAACGCTAAGAACTGCCTTCATAAACAAACATGCAGGCTTTAATCCACAGCAGCAGAAATGCTGGTTTGCTGCAGAGATTTCACATTTGCAATGATGTGTATCTATGGGAGGAAATTCCTTCTGACAGGGACTCAGAGAGCATGAAAAATGCCAAGGACCCATCTGCAGCACACGGGAGGGAGTCCTCTGCTCACTGCATGCAACAGCGCAAGAATGACAGCTAGGCCAGGCTTAGGCTTCAAAGATCACAGGCATAAGCAAAGGAGACACCCAATAATTGCACTGGTGGCATTTATGAGCTTTTAATGTCACAACAGCATCAGCTTTTCCCGTATCAATAGACACTTCACATATACAGATGTTCAAATTCTCAGCAAAGCTGTTTCTCCGGGTATTATTTTCTCTCCCTCTGTGTGAAACTGTTTCAGAGATTTATCTGTAAAGCTCCTGGAGAGGCACTCATTTGGCTCTCATTCCTCAGAATGAAGAACTCCAGAGACAGGGAACAATCTGAGACAGAGCCCACCGCTGAAAAATGACAACTTCAAACATACCTTGGGGAAGCAGGAAAACACAGACGGACTCAAATGACAAGAGGCTCATGGTGACAAATCTGAAAGAAAAATAGAGGAGAGGAATATTGGTCCAATGCTTAAAGCTGGATTCTTTACCTGCAGCTGATCATCTCCTTGCTGCTTGTCTCATGGGATGAGTTCAGAGGAGTTCTGAAGAGCAAAGACAACTCCTGGGGAGGAGGATGGGAAACAAATAGAAGGAAAAAACAGGAAAATGAGGAAATGATGGTAAAGAGTCTCCCTGTGCACTCAGCTCCTTTCCTGTTCAGACTGGAGAATGCAGGCTTCAAGGGGAGAGAGCATGCAGCTGCCCTCCTCTCCTTCCCTCCATGGCCACCCAGACCTCTGCTCTCCTCCTCATCACTGCACCTCACTCTCAAAGCCAAATCTCATCAGCATCCCTGCTGCCCTCAGGGAGCCAAACACAGCTCCTCTGGGTGCTCAATGAGCATGGGGCAGAGCAATGTCCCCCTGACCCCACGTCCAGCTGAGACATCCCTGCCTCAGCCAGTGCTGCAGCCCATCATCGTGGGTCTTCAATAACACTCAACCACAGGCTCTTTCATGCCTTATCTCTTCCAGAGACTGGCTTTCTGGGGAGATAATTTAATGCACAACTGTCCAGCAAAGTCCATTCCCTGTCCCTTTCTCCTTTGAAATCGGCAAGGCTGCCATCACATCGTAGATGGACTTCAGTGACACTTTCAAGCACGCACACATTTAGATCAAGCCTGTCTGGCTGGGGTATGGCTTTGTAGTTAAAGCATGCGTATTTCTTTTTTTCTCCAGATTAAAAGCACTGGATGCACTCACTAGAGCAAATCTGACCAGATTCATGCTGCGTCTTTGCTTCTCTCATTACAAAAGCAGATTTTCTTCATGCAGTTACAGACAAATAAATGCATTTCTTGATAACTGCCTCTATTAACCAAGTGTTTTCCTAAGGAAATAGCAAGGGCTTTTGTTCAGGGAAGACCTGCCTCTGTAGCAAATGATATGTTTAATAAGCAGGTGGGGAGAACTGATGGATGTGAGTGAAAACACCAAACCAGGCACATTCCCATCACTTCAGGCGTCAATCCTTTGCTATGTGGCAAACCTTGTGAGTCAGGGCAGCAGTGGTCAGGACACAGCTTCATGGAGTGTTCTCACGCTGCCTATCCCAGTCCAACCTTCGACTGCTATTGCCCTGGACATATCTACATTATCTCCTGGAGGAAGGTTCCTCTCTCTGTCTCACTGTTTGACACTGGATTTAAAGTTCTGCACTTGCATCTCGCTTCCTCAGTTTCCCCAGTCTTTAAGATTGGGTGCCATCATCCCTTGTGCTTCCATAGGTGGGAAGACCCCATCAACACACAGGTGAACCCCCAGGGACACATAAAACTTTAAACCCCAAGACACAAGTCAAGCTTTCAGCAATGAAAACTTCTCTTCTGGGTAAGCTTTTCTCTTCAGAGGATCATGTGAAACACCTGAAGTCTGGTCTTGCACTACAGCTTCAGTCTCGGACCCTTCCCTCTGCCCAGGGTACTTCTAGCATCCACCCCAGGCACCAAATGGTCAGAGCAAGGGCCCATTAAGCTCATGCCTGCACCTCAGCACAGCTCACAGACAAGGCAAGGCCCTGCTCACTTACCTGCATGGGGCCATAATGAAGAGGGGAACTGGGAAAGCATCATTAGGGATTATAGACACAATAGCGCTCTGTGTCTTGCAGCTCTTTACCCAGTACAGGTGCTTTGCAAGCATCCATCTTCAACACATCCTCCCAACACCCCCAAATTAACACTGCCAAATTAACAGATCCCAAGCTTGCTTAAGTAAATGGGGGTAAACACAACACATGCCTTCATCAAGGAAGCCCTTGTGTCCCTCAGTAGCTTCAAGCCCTGGTTCATGCCACAGAGGTAAGGTCATCCTTTTGCCATGCCCCGAGGACCTTCAGTCTAGGAGCTAATTCCAGTACACACAACACCCAAAGGAGAACAAGCCTCTGCCTGCAACCAGATGTGACAGATTTGAGGGGATTTCAGGTTGTTTTCATTACAAAATGCTGACAGGTTGAGATGTTTCTACACCTTGGCCTCATCTTGGGCTTACATCAACTAATTTGAAGGATGATCTTTGTCTTCCAGTCCAGTCAGACTCTCAGCATCAGGAACTGAAAGAAAACTGCATCACCACCCACTGCCCACCAGCATTACCCCAGGATCTTTAGACAGCAGCTTTGCTGGGGGTGCTGTGGTGAATGAAGGAGGTTTTCATTTCATCTTCCTGGCAATTACGAAAGGGAAATTCAGAAGTATCTGCATTAATCCTGAGTCAAAATAATCCCTTTTTTTAACCACAATTAGTCAAAAGTTGTATTTTTTGTAACCAGATTCTCAAGTATATACAATCACAACTTATGTAAAGCTGAGTAAGAACGTAGCCACATGTACCTTATTGGGATGAGTAAGACAAGAGGGGAGAGAGAGGTAGAGGGGGAAAGTTTCTCTTGACAAAGTGCTTCCCAACATGGCTTTCACCATCTGCAAAACATCTCACCTTCCTTATTCTTACTAATGGGACAGCCTCAAACCCTGATCTGAAAACAGTGAACCAACACCATGGGGTTGCTCACCTGGATGTTGACCCACGTTCGACAGCAGAGCTGTGCCTACAGCAGGGCAAGTACCTATCTGAAAAGGGATCCAGAACATACCATGGCTGGTGTCTCTTTAGGGAAGGGTAAGGGCTTGCAGCTGATGTCATGTGCCTTGCTGAACTTGCCTGGCACAAAACACCACCATGAGATGCTATCCTGTGTGTATTAATATGAGCACATCCCAATTCTACAGTCTGTTACCGGCACAGTTAGAATCATGTACACTACTTTGGGGCAAATGTTACTCTTCTACCGGGACAAGTAGCAGATAGTTTAAATTACCAGTCAGCTGCTGTAATTTATTACCTCCTCATCTCAGAGACCTGGCTTGCAACAAAAGGCATTTCCAGCTCATTGTTCAAGCTGTCCCCCTTTTATTTAATAAGAGGGGGAAAAGCAGAAAATGTTATGCTGCATATTCATTAAAGCATGCTCTCAACAAGCCAAGCTACCTCCTGCCACTGTAGGTGTATCTCCATAGGTTCCCTTCAGTCTATTTGGGAGGATGTGGACCCATTTGCTGAGGGGACCCACTGCTCCTCTGATGTTTAGGTATGAGGAGAGAAGAGAGGTGGCCAGTTTTGCTGCCCCCCCTGTTTTCCATAAGTCAATTTCACTTTTCCTTCTTGCCCAGGTTTGGAGGCAGTGGGAGCTCTGGGTGCCCGCTCTGCCCTGCCACAGGCACAACCAATGGAGGGAGTCAGAACTGACAGGGGCAGGAGGAAGATGATGGGGAAATGTTTGACTTCTCCTTAAAGCAAACACCACAAATTTCAGTCTCAAACTTTTGACTCTTTTTTTCTTCTCAAGTGTTAAGATTTTGTTTCCTTCAGATGTTCAGCAAAACCAGATTGTTTATTCACCCCCCTGCTTCTGCATGGAGGAAAGTTTCGACAGGTCTTTCCCTCCCCATGCAGTAAGAGCTCCTGTATTTAAGAGACTTGCTTTAGCAGCGCTGTTTGCATGGGATACTGCCAAAATCAACACAGAGGGATTAGGTATGACCCACGATAGTGGAATAAAAGACACTTTTCTTCCCCCAGAGCTTGTGCTAAACTTACCGTGCAGTTTGTTCTGGCAGAAGCACTCGTGCTGCTGACTTTGCCTGTGGCAAAGCAGCAGAAGCGTCTCTGTGAATGCTTCATCTTTCTTACCTTTTGCTGGATGCTACATGCAAGACCACCCAGGGGAGCTGGAGCCTGCCTCAGCATTGCAAGCACTCAGTACTTGTGTGCGGCAGCAGGCAGCTAGTGCTGGTACTGGGAAGAAATGCATGGAGTGGCAGAGAAAAGGGGTGCAGGGACCTGCTGTAACTTGGTCATAGGAGAAACCAATAGCATAAGGAACTGAATATGCAAACAATGTAATTATATTGAGACTATGAAGGGAAGCAGGTAACTTGGTCACATACCCACTGAGAACTGTGTCATGGGTTCAGCAGTAGCAGTCATTTTTCTCCTTCTTAGTAGTTGGTGCAGCACTGTGTTTTTGACTTG
>JAOEHY010031285.1:12453-24950 GCA_025447955.1 Psilopsiagon aurifrons | reverse complement strand
CGCTGCGGGGCTTGCGGGGTCCGGGGAAGGAGCTCGGGGGGGAACAGCAGCGGCCCCGCCGTGTTACGTAAGTGCCCGAAACTGCTCAACTCGTGACCGGCGCCGAGGCCCGGGCGGCGGCCGCCGCTTGCTGTGGGGTGGAGGGACGGGACGGGACGGGACTCGTCGGGCTGGGGCGGAGGGCGCTTCCTTCCCTGGCGGCCCCGCGGCTCAGTCCGCCGCCGTGCCCAGCTCGGAGCGAAACCCCTGCACAATGTTGGTACTGTGGTGGAAAGAGAGCAGCGGAACCGGGAGTGGCGCGGGTGCGAGCGGCGTGAGGAGCTGGGGTGTTTTCCTGTGAAACTGTTATTTTGGAGAGGAACGTGACTGCTCTGCTGAAGACATATGTGGCTGTTGTCTGAAAGCGGCTCAGGAAAACACAGCCACATGGTTTTCCTCTCGCCTCATTTGAAGTGCTGTGTGCACAGACAGCGATGTTTATAAATGGCAAAACTGCGGGTCTTGGCGAGGGAGCGCTGGGCGAGCGGGCGGAGCAGCGCGGCCGGCCCCCGGCTTTGTCTTCGCGCTATGAAACTGCTGCCGAGCAAGTTTTGACGTCGAGCGGCGGTGCAGTGAGTGCTGATAACCTAACCGACCTGTTATATCGTAAAGGGCTCCTTTGCCTGGATATGCTTGAATTGAGTGGCTCTAGAAGCATCGTTAAGTCCAAACTCGGGGTCCGGTGTGTTGAATAGTTACTGTAGGGTTTGATGCTTGTTTGACATACGCTACATCCAAGGCTGCAATACGCATGACAGCTTAAGTTTGGATGAGGTTAATGCAGTAGGCAAAGTGAGTCTAAAATCAACCCCCCAACACTAGGATCAGTTTCAGAACTGAGATTGCCATTTCCTCTTTCCAGAAATAGAGAGCTTCCAAGACTTGTCTATTGAGTTATTTTAGGGATGGCTACCTGAAAGAAGGGAAGTTTTTAAAGGTGACTATGTAATCAGTGCTTAAACCCTATGAATTATTTGCTTTGTAAGCGGTCATCAACATGCGGAAGGGAATCGGTTCTTTAGCCCAGAAAGCAGTGTTCTTGCTTTTAACCTATATAATCTAAATATTGTTGATTAGTTGAGTGTGAAATAAAAATCCCCGTGTAATTATATGTCATGTGTATGAGCTCGGTTTGTTAAATAACGTGTTCCTAAGTGTTTTAGTGCTATGCTGCTAGTGCTAAAACAGCAGTGAAAGTGAAATGTTGTGAGCTTGAGTTCTGAATTCTTCCTTCTGAATGCAAATCAGCCACGTGCCTTTTGGAGTGAGTTTTGCTCTGCATAGAAACACACACAGGAGTCCCTTAAATGCTAAATGAAAATGGATGAGTAGAAATTTGGAGCTGGAGAAGCTGGATCAGCTTGCTTTGTCTTACTCTCTAGAAGGAGACACGGTAGTGTCTTTTCACCTAGAAGCAAGTTTGCACTAGATAAAGTGATGAAATAATTCTTTACCAAGAGCTGTGTTGTTTCCTTTACATTATGGACTAAGGCTTAACTCCAGTATTATATACATCCCTGGACTAATAGAAGATCTGCCTGTAACATCCTGAAATGCTTTAGTTTACCAAAAATATAATCAGTAAAATGGTTGTTTAATTCAAACAACACAGTGACTTAGGTTTCACTGTTAGGGTTAGTGGATGGGGGAAGATTTCAGAGCAGTAAAGAGAGATGGAACTGCAGTTTCAGGTGAGGCATGGTATGACAGAGCTTGGCACATCTTTTTCTTTTCCGAGAGCCAAGTGAGTCCAGGGTACAAACACTGCCTTTGTTAACTCTGGCAGCATTTTTGGTGGCTTGTCTTCACCAGAGAGGGCTAGAGGTGTTAAAGTGAAAGCTGTGGGTCAAACTGTGCCATGAAGGTGAGGGAGAGTTAAAGTTTTTCATACTTGAACAATCTTAAAATGTGTGTCTGTTAGGTAAAATGTTGGAAGTGGTGGTCAAGCAAAAAATCGGTATGCAAGTTTTTTGCTCCTAAAAACGATTTGTTAGCAGGTGATGTCAAATAAGGAAACCCCATTTTTAGCAATGGATACGTTTCTTGGATGTTGGTAGGTAAGAAAGTTGACTTACTGATTTTTTTTGTTTGTTTGTATTAAGAAGTTAAATCTTATTCTGTACTGTTTCAAGTTCTAAAGGTATGTTTGTGGCTTATTGCAACTCAATGTTCAAACTTGCTTTTCTGTTTATGTAATTTTAAAAAAATGATAGATGATGCCAGTATATTCTACTGCTTTTGGGGATTAATTTGATAATTTGATAGAAGTTTGATAATCTGTACATTGTTCTGAAAGAGAATATACAAGGTAAAAAAAAAAAATAGGCTTTTGAAACAGAACTATGTAGGTAAAAGTTTTTCCTGTCCAGGTTTGTAGAATACCTTTGGTTGTCATGATTTAGCAGAGGGCTCGTTTTTACAGTTGAGGGGGGTAAGAAGCTACTCTGTAGGTAGGTGTGGTGGAACATGTTTACCATGCTACAGATCATTTTATTGTTGTCATAAGCTATAAGATATGATGACAGTTGTGCTGGCAAGTAGAGTCCTGCAGGCTGAGCCAGGTGAGTAGTCTTGTTGAAATAAACGAGTCTGCTCACATGAGAAGTGGCTTGATGGAGAGTTGTAGGACAGAGATTCTTCTTTTAGGAAAATAAACATTATTTTGCAGAAGTGTTATTGAACAGAAGAGTAATTCATGGTTTTTAGGCTGCCACTTTGATACTACATAGTCAAAAATGCGCTCATATGTTTACTTTAGATTTTAAAGTTACATTAATAGGCAAGAGTGCTGCCACCTTGGACATAATGATGCTTATGTGGGGTTTTTTTTAGCCTGTTAGTGATTGTAAATAAAGTAATATTTGGGAGTGGCTTTTTTTTTTTTTCCCCCTGTTTGCATCATAATGTTTTACAGTAAAACAGTGTTAAGCATATTGTATATGTAATATAGCAGGATTGTGGTATTTTGTACAAGTGTAAAAGAAGAAAAAACAATGGACAATTAAAGATTTCAAATAGAGGAATATTCTGTCTATGTCCCTTCCACCTCCTGTTCCTGACTGTAAGACAGCATGCAAGCAGTTAGTTACTGTGGTAAGATGCACTCCTTTGAGAAGCTATACTGATCCAAATGGATTCAGGGAGGTTGCTAGATGTATCTGATTTTACTGTCAGCAGCTTTAGTTTTCGCTAGGTACCTCTTGTACCTCAAGTGGTATGTATTATGTACAGGTAATCAGTTTGCTTTTAAGTATGTAGCATGCCTTCTGCAAAAGGAAAAGCTACAACATGTTCTTTGACATTTACATTTTTAAAGTGTATGCATAATTTGTTAATGCAAATAAATATTAAAGAGTGCACCATACACACTGCTGTTCAGGTTGTCAGGCAGCATCTTTCTTGAAACAGTTTGCTGTGCATGTTAACTCCAGTGCAAGCCTTTGTGCGGTTCTCAAGGTTTCATCTAGATTATGTCATCTTTGCTACGCAGTAAGGGCCTGAGAGCAAAGGAAAATGGCCTGTTGGATGGGACTCAGGTGGAGCAGGAGCCCCTGCGGTATTCTGGACGCTGTTTATTGCACTCGGAGGACTGGGTTGTGCTGAGTGCTCTAATGTCTGTGCTCCAAGTGCTTTCTCTAGAACTTTAAAATGCATCAAACGCACTTGACAAGCAGTGAAGGGCAAAAAGGCCAGTGAGTGCATTTCCCAGGAAGGCCACCTACAGTAAAGCTGCCGTGATTACGGGGTTGTTTCAGGAAATGACTGACTTTTTTTTTTTCCTTCCTTCTGCTTTAAATCTCTCCTAACTTAGCTGTGAATTCTCAGTAATGTAAAACTTCTGAGGTTGATTTTTAGCGCACTTCTGTTCTGAAAGCTGTCTGTGACAGTGTGATTTTGGTTTTGTTAATTTTTTTTTCCCCTCTCCTTCCCCCTCCCATTCTGATCTAGGTTAGCAGCATGGAGGCACATGAACTGCCCTTTTAACACACAGGTTTGTGCTGAAAAGCTGGTTAAACTGAAGTCTGACAAACTTCGTTTACTGTACCATTGTTAAAGCTTTCCTTTTGGCTTTTGACAATGGCTGTCAGATGTTGTTTTTTTTGACCTTCATCTTTCACCAGGCATTTGCTATAAAAAGGGCTTATGTCCCTTGCTCAAGAAAGAACAATTCAACACTTGGCTTATTGGCTTATGTATTTTAAATTGCTGGCTAAATACATTTTAAATATTGCTGGGGGTGACAGTGACAGGTCCATGATTGCTCCACTTCAGTGTTGTCAAGCTTCCTGAAAATCGCAACATGTGGTTTGATTCCAAGCCCCCTAGCTGTGTTTCAGCCCCTGGTTTCTTCTGCTGTGCTGGAGGTTGCAGCCTGATGACAGCCCTGCTGTGCACATGGCTACTGGGGGCCGAGAACTTTTTTTTGGTACTCATTTAAGCAGCTTGTTTCAGGAGGTTCAAATGGTAGGAAAAAGGTTCCCTGCCGCCAGCCATATGTGCCCTTAGTCTGTTCTTCCTGGTAAACTAGTGGTAGAAACTGCTTGCCTTTCTTTTTTTGTAAGGAGTTAGAAGCTTAAGGAACTAAGTATGTTTGAATATTCTGGTTTTCCTGCTGTAATATAGAAAATGTGCTGCAGCAGGGCTTTGTCTGACTGTGTTAAGGTAGTGGTCAGCTGCCTTGCCTCCTGAAAGGGTTTCTGCAGTATAAAGCGGCATTAGGTTTGCCCCCTGGAGATTTCTGAACTTACTTAGGTCAGAAGCAGCAGCAAGTTGAGGTGACTGCATCTGGTCAGAGGAGAAGGTTGGGTGTTGCTACTTGGCTTGTGTTTTGTTTAGTTTGTGGAAATGCTTGGAATTAGTGAGCTGGTAAAAGAAACCTCTTCATTGTGAATCTTCTCTTCCTATAACAGCAGGATACGTGAATTTAAAGGACACATGCATGGGGAAATAATACTGATATGATAAAAATGAGATAGTGATGATGTGGTTATGCTGCTCTGCTTGTAAGCTGAGACTGCATGGGAGAACTTTGCATTTAGCTAACTATATTTTAAACCAGCAGATTCCTTTTGTGTTGCAGATATTTGTAGGTAATTAATAGCTCTTGCCTAGCTTTGACTACTTGGTGACTCTTACAGCTTGTTCATGCTATAGTCAATCACCTATAGTCTGGTCCTTGTTAGACTATTAAAGTTCAGTATCTGATTATAGTAGTGAACCAAAGAAAGCTTAAAACAGAAATTTTATTTATTTATTTTTTAACACTGGCTGTTTTAGGTACCTGGGCACAGTAAAAAGGCGTAAGTCAGTGAACAAAGTCAGACGTGTCATTAGTGTGCATTCATGAAGAAAGGGAAAACAGAGTATCTGTTAACTTGATGAAGCTTTTTCAAACATGGAGATGTTCTGGTAGCTCTCAAGTGCTCTGAAATCTAGGTGGTGCTGGTTTTAGTGTATACTTGTGTATAATGACACCAAGCTGAGTGATGCAGTTGACACGCCAGAGGGATGGGAAACTATCCAGAGGGACTTGGACAGGCTCAAGGGGTGGGCCCAGGCAAACCTCATGAGGTTCAGTGGGGCTGAGGGCAAGGTCCTTCACCTGGGTTGGGGCAACCCTGGTATCAGTACAGGCTGAGGGATGAAGGGACTGAAAGCAGTCCTGCAGAGAAGGACTCGGGTACCAGTGGATGAAAGTCTGGATTTGAGCTGGCAGTGTGCACTTGCAGCCCAGAAAGCCAACTGCATCTTGGGCCATATCCAAAGGAGCATGGTCAGCAGGTCAGGGGGGTGATTCTGCCCCTCCACTCTGCTGGAACTGCACCTGGAGTACTACATCCAGCTCTGGAGTCCTCCGCACAGGAAAGAAGTGGACCTGTTGGAGCAGGTCCAGAGAAGGGCCACAGGAATCAGAGGGATGGCTCACTTTTCCTGTGAGAAAAGGCTGAGAAAGTTAGAGTTGTTCAGCGTGGAGAAGAGAGGATTCCAGGGAGACCTTATTGGGGCTTTCAGTTCTTAAAAGGGGTATAAAAGAAAGATGGAGAGAGACATTCTAGCTGGGCCTGTTGCAACAGGATGAGGGGTGATGGTTTTAAAATAAAAGAGGGGATGTTCAGGCTGGATGCGTGGGGAAAAACTCTTTACAATGAGAATGGCAAAAATACCGGAACAGGTTGCCCTGTTTATTCCAGGATGCACCATCCCTGGATACATTCAGGGCCAGGGTGGATGTGGTTCTGGGTAACCTGATCTAGCTGAAGCTGTCCCTGCTCATTGCAGAGGGTTTGGACTAGATGATCTTTGAACTATTCTGTGATTCTCACTCATTGGAAATGCTTCTGTAAATTTTCTGTAGTTGTAGGTTAAGGATTCTGCAAGAGGGATCCTGGCAAATACTATTTATTTCAGTCACTGAAGACTAAATCTTCTTTTTCATGCTGGTGGGGAGATGGTCTAGCTAGCTGTTGGCAAGTTGCCTCCATGTGTGCTCTAAATACAATAATCCAGAGCAACAACAAAACCGCACAACCAGTCTGGCTTTGGAGAACCTGCTTGCAAGATGGATTTAGCAATACTTTGTTGTTTTGGGCTTTTTTTAGGACAGCTGTATCTGGATCTATTTTTTCTATCCTAATGATGCTGTGTCCCTTCCCTGAAAGAATTTAATTAAGTCTGTTTCAAGATTTAAAGAGTATGTTGATGCTGTGGATTCTCTTCACTGTGCTGCATTGGCAAGAATAAAGGTAGTATCTAGCTTGCTCTGAAATGGGTCAGATCTCTTTGAGTTTTCATGTCCCTCACCCAATGTCCATTTCATGTCAAGTGTAGTAGTATTTGTGTATGTCACATTGTTTGCAAGCCCAGATAGGCTGTCAGCAGTGAAGCTGTTCCTTTGCAAGCAGCATATCGGATGGGAAGGGCATGTGCAATGCAGGCAGCCTGGAAGGGAGGGGTAGGAAACTGCTGCCAAACTGGGAAATAACATTGGCTAGGGGAGACTCTTCAAACAGCTAAACAACTGGAACGAAAACAGAAACTGTAAACAGCAAAATACATTCCAGTGTTTGATACCGCAGCCTGATTGAGTGATCTTTTAGGCACTGGTCTGGCATATGGGCTTCGTGTCTGCTGGAGCTTCTTGAGCTGGAGCAGGGTATCAGGCCTCTGCCCTTTACTCTCTGGCACATTTCTAAGGAGTTGGCTTGATGTCTGCTGTTCTTCTGATGGCCTTTAGCTACTCAGAGCTGTGGAGAACTTCATATGGAACCTCAACTCTTTTGGGCTCAAGATCTTCAGAAGCTGGTTTTGAAACCACATTCTGGTGTACGTTCCCAGTGCTTTGGCTAAGGTGAAAGATTCGGTTTGCTAGCACCAGAGGCTAAGCTAATCACTGGTAGTGCTCCTAATACACGCAAATGGAAGGTCAAAATACTAGGATGTATTTTCCTGTGACGGCAAAGATTTGATCTGAGCATTGGGCAAAAGCTTCATTCAGTTCATTGTTTGTTGGTTAATTTAAAGTTGCTCATGTGTGTTTATAGTTTATAAATATATAGTTGTATATATACAAACATATAGAACCTCCGTCTGTCTACTTCTGTCTGTTTGAGCATGCTGACAGCTGGGAGTATTTGATGTACTCATAGTTGCCTGGATCTTGCTTTATGTGCATGACAGATTGGTGTCAAATTGGAAACACTGTCTGTGGTGGTTTGGGCCTGCCTGTTCACCTCAGTTTGCGGAGCTCATGCTTTCAGAGTTGCGTGGCTGTGTCCTGTGGGGTTTTGTGCTGTTTTTTAAATTACTTTAATCCTAGTCATTACTTGCTTTGCACATGCACATGCTGGCAACCTCCCCTTTCACATCTTGAAAGGTGGTCAGAATTTTCTCAATTTAAATGGCACCAGTTGAGCTGGCCATGCTGTTCAGAGCTGTGTAAGCCTGTATCAGTGCTTGGGAGGTGCTCAGATTGTCTGCAGATGGGGAAGGACATGGAGATGAAACAAGGAAGTTTGACTCTGTTTGTTTCATCCCTTGACTACCAGGTGGGGCAAGGAGAACTTCTTTCCAGCAGCAGCTCTCTCTCATGCCAGCAGACAAAACCAGTATCTGCTACCATGGTTTGTTATAAATAGAAGCTTGACAGTGGTAATAAGCAGCTGATTTAATTTAAAAGCTGGATCTCTTACAAGAATGCTGCACCTGGGCTTCTCTAATGAAGCCTCTTTTCCCTAAGATGTGTTTGGGGACTTCTTCCAGTGAAACTGGGAACAGAAGGGAAAACCAACCACTTTCAGGTGGTATAGGAGTAGATCGAGGCTCTCCTGGCAACATACTTCATTATGGTGCAAAGCTTTTAGTGCTGCATGGATTTCCATCCTCCATGTACTCTTGTTTCTGCCAAGCAGCTTTGGATCTCAGCAGTTCCGGACCTCTGTGTCTCATTAATGGGTGCCACGTTCCTTGCTTGGAGCAGGGGTGCTGGCATTGCAGCACGTGGCGTTTCAGCCAAGGTGGTTCCTCTTACCCTTGGTGCAGGGCCAGCTGTGAACTGGCCCAGCTTGTCTGGTGGGATGGCCTGCTTCTGCATGCCTTTGTTTGCCTTTGGCCTCCTCTGTGATTATGGAGCATTACAACTCCTTCAGGACGTGGGAGCTTGTCTTTCTGTTTACAAGCAGGTTAAATTGGTACCTCTTCTAGCTGAGGTTTATTGTGTTAAATACCAAACTGTGTGAGATGCTAATGTGCGGAACTTGGATGGTTTTGCCTGCATACAGCAGCTCGGGCAGCATGCTAACTGTGCAGGAGAATGTCCTGGGTGGTAAACTAACATTGCTCTGCTCTTGCTGTGCTGCTTGGCAAAACAGCTAGTCTTTTGCTATAAATAGTTTTCTGTACTCAAACTAGCTTCTGTGTGGGTTGGGGAATACAAGGTATGACATCTTGAAAGATCTGCCTAGAAATGATCTCCATCTGCAACATGGAACTGGCCTTTCCAGGCGTTCCTAGCTCAGTTGGATAATGGCTATTGCAAATTTTGAAAGTAATGCACTTGCCCTGCAGGTTTGATAATAAAGACTTTTTTGGGTTTTTTTGACTTTGTTCTTAACTTAGAATCATTTGTATTCTATGAGTGATTCTCACACAGCCAGTCAATTAAAATGAGATGGCAATTCTTTTGTGTTAAGTCAGAAATGAGAGTACTAAAATTAACTGATAACGTGTTTTACTAAACTACTAAACTTACTAAACTCTAAGGTGTTAGGCAGTTAAAATAGGGGTGTCAAACTTCTGCCTTCAAGAAGAGGGGACTAGACTCAGTGACAGTTGTTTGCAGCAGTTTAGAAACAAAACCTGCACAGATCTGTCTGGGTTATTGTGGTAATTGTAGGTTTATGATGACATCTGACAAGGCAAACACACGTATTTGCTTTTGTGATGCATTTGCACATGACTAAATTCTGGAGTGAGAAATAATATAAAGATTTCTGAAGTACTGGCAAGGCAGAGTATTCACAGGTTCTGCAGTGTGAAGGAACATTGTTGCTGTTAACATATTTCCAGCATGGTTTCTGCCAGTCTCTGGCTGGAGCCAGAACATTAGCCAACAGGCTGAGACAAATGAAAGGTTAAGGCTGCTGGTCTGTACTGGATATACCAGTAAGGGAGTGAGCTCATCTGTGTTTCCCCACACCACAGCCATTGCTCCACAGCCTTGTGCAATGCAGGAAGCCATGTCTTCACAATGGAGGAAGAAAAAACAAAAATCACATTTGTGTAGAAAACACTGTGCTGAGAATCATAGAAATGAGACTCGAGAGAGGTCTACAATATCATCTCTTCTATATTCCTCCTAGTGTAGTATTGATAGATGCTTATAGTGTTTTCTCACTAGTGTTTGGACAAAGATACCACAAGCATCTTTTCTTCCTTAGAATGGTACAAAGCAGCTTTGATATTGCCACCATCCTTTTCTGTTGTTTCATCTTGCTGCCTTTTTGACTTTAATAAATGTCAGTAATCAATAAGGGTGTGAAAAATGGTGCAAAGAGGCAACAGAATATGTTGCCTCAAGGAAAAGGTAATTTTTTAATTTATTTTTTGTGTCCGTAAATCAGGTCGGTTTCTGTCCTGTTGCCGGTACTTTTCTGAATGCTGCAGCCAGTAGCCAGCTTAGTCAAAAGTAACTGTGGATAAAGACTATGTTGAAGAACTTCAAAGGGTTCTTCTTGCCTCCTTTCTTACTGTCATTTCTACCTTGATACAGTCTCTTTAATCTATTGGTCCTTCTTATTTCTTTACAGAATTGTGATGTAGCTTTTTGTCATTCTTGATACTTGTATCTTCTAGATACCATCAGGGTTATCCTTTGTGTCCTCCTGACCAGCTTGCTCCAGTACTGACGGCAAGTCAGTTTGTTAAATACATCACTTGGGGAAATACTTCTGTGAAGAGGATTCTTGGAGAGCTGCTTGCTAGAAGGCTGTGTTTCTCTTTAGCTGACAGTTGTTGTCATCTAGTGTTTTAAATAGCATCCAGGACAGCCAGCTCCAGCACACTACAGGCATTTAGATGCTATGTCATGTCAGCTTTTAGCAGTAGTAAAGACCTTTAGAAAACATTTGTCATACTCCTGTCTCCTCTCAACATATCATTTTTTGGGTGAAATTTCTTTTAATTTCACTTAACTTCATGGTCAAATTCGTCTTTTTACTTATTTCTAAAAAGCAGCTGGTAAATGATGGATATATATGATCAAAATAATTCTAACCCCCCTGCAGTTAATTATAACAGATGTATTTAAGTAACAGTAATGAAATGAAATATGAGTTTATAAATGCATTAATGGCTACTAACAACTTAATTTTCCTCAATATTTTATTCTTCATGTTGAATGATAGATGCAAGGTTTAATTAAGTATCTCTTGCTACTATTTCTGTGTCATCTTTAATCCAGCTTTTGTTATTACCTTTGGGGTCCTTGACAGGTAGTGCTGACTCATGTGCTTGGGTTCTGATTACAGCTATTCACATCTAAGTACATAGAAAACTTAATTTTGCCAACAAAGATGACACAGTGAAACATTCAGGACAAGTGATGGCATCATCCTTCTCTGTATGTATTGAAAGAGGCTGTGTAGGAGGTGAAACTAGTAAGGCTAAAGTAAGATTTAAAATTTATGCTGTTTTTTCTTCTGACCTGTATTGGAAACTGAAGAATATCTGCTCTGTGTGTGTTTAGTTCAGCAATTTACCACACTAAAACTATTTTCAAAGCACTAAACATTGATAAGCTTCCTTAAACAGACTGCACTTCAGAAATTTACACTGTTTTACTTGGCAATGGTGCAGAAAGTGTTGCTCTTAAGAGCAGTACATCTAATATTAGTAGAGATTAGAGTACTGTATTATGGTACTAAGGTGCCTTTGTAGCTGAAGGTTTGTCCACAAAAGGTGGCTGTACTACAGTTCAGACCGAGCTTTAAATCGGAGGGGGATGTATGAGTGTTCTGGGTAACTGAGTTGTTTGGGTTTATTCAACTCAAATTAGCTTGTCCTCCTTCCATATGCAAAGTGCAAGAGGAAAGCTGAATGAGTCTGTCATAATGTATATCACTTACTTGAAGCATATTACTGAAAAAATGCATAACTCTGTACTAAATGACTGATTCTGCCTGATGAACTGTTTGTAAGGAGAGTTCCTCTGTAGATCCAGAAGATGAATTATCTTACAAAACAGTCATTGAGTTAATGTTAAATATCTGGTCTGCTGATCGTACTTGGCTGTCCTAGATTTACAATTCGTTTCTCTTCTGTAAAAGTTGTATTGATCTTCTGTACCTTTCATGTATGTTTAAATTGTGTGATTAAGTATAATAAACCAAGATTCAGTTCTACTTCTGCCACCATACAGCCTTTAGCGTTGCCTTTTAAGTGACTCTAAACAGAGGCTTTTATTATGGAATGTACATTACCTTTGAGAGAAGAGAAAAATGGATTAATTTGAATGTATATGGTGGAACATAGTTGTTGATGTAGTGTGTATGTACAAATGCAGGTGTAAGAGCCAGTGTTCTGTATAACCAGATAATTATTTAGGAGCTTATTGGGTGGCAGAATATAGAATCATAGAATAGTTAGGGTTGGAAAGGACCTTAAGATCGTCTAGTTCTGAGCCCCCTGCCATGGGCAGGGGCACCTCCCACTAATCCATGCCACCCAAGGTTATGTCCAACCTGGCCTTAAACACTGCCAGGGATGGAGCATTCACAACTTCCCTGGGCAACCCATTCCAGTGCCTCACCGCTCTTACATTAAAGAATTTCTTCCTCATATCCAATCTAAACCTTCCCTGTTTAAGTTTGAACCTGTTACCCCTTCTCCTATCACTACAGTCCCTAATGAAGAGTCCCTCCCCAGCATCCCTGTAGGCCCCTTTCAGATACTGGAAGGCTGCT